>CAUYLG010072090.1:0-69733 GCA_963573385.1 Cacajao melanocephalus
AGGTGGGGAGAGATAGCATGGGAAGAAATGCCTGATATAGGTGAAGGGGAGGAAAGCAGCAAATCACACTGCCACGTGTGTACCTATGCAACAATCTTTCATGTTCTTCACATGTACCCCAAAACCTAAAATACAATAAAAATTAAAAGAAAAAAAATGAAAGTGATTCTGTATATCTTAAGGTGATGTTTCAGCATTTCAGTATATAGTAAGAATTTAAAAGCTTTCTTTACCTGTGATCCCTATAGCTATATTGTCTCTGGGAATACAATGTGATATAGAAAATATTCTGCAGCAATCTTTCATGAGATTTCTTTATCACTTGGTGAGGTATGAGGACTCCAACTGGCTTATTTTGAAAAATCATAATATCAAAATAATTCTGGTCTTGAAGGAAAAAAAGGCCAGAGTTTTACTGTTGGTTTACCCTGTGTAATCATGGTATTAAAAGAAGGAAAAACCTTAGACAAAAAACCAGAATAATTTTATGGAGTTTATTTGAACAAAGAAAATTCATGAATCAGACAGCACTCAGACTGAGAAGTTGAGAGAGCTCTAGTGTGCAATATGGGCAATGAATATAGAATATAGATAAAACAAGAAAGTAAAGTACAGAAATAGCTTGATTGGTTATAGCTAGGCATCTGCCTTATTTGGATATGGTCTGAGCAGTTGGTCAGGTTTCAGTTTCTTCACTTACTAAGGAGGATCAAATAGTACTCAAAGTACAAAGACAGGCTTGGGCAAAATTTAAGTTAACAATGGGCAAGTCATTTAGTTGGCTGTGCTTTTATTTCCTTATTTGTTAAATGATTGTTTTTTTTTGTTTGTTTTTGTTTTTTTCTTAGCAAAAAACAAAAATAGGTCTGTTGTAAAATAATATAATGCTTGTTATGATGTCATTTAAATCATAAGGTCAAATATAGGTATAGGGTGGTGATTTTGGTATTTGGTAAGGATATGCTATAATGTTTCCTAGATAGTATATACTGTATTTACTCTAAAAGATGGTGACTCACCAGGAAAAATAATCTATAGAATTTTTGTATAATATGCCTCTATTGTTGTTTAGATAAGCAATCTACAGATAGGCTGAATTCTACTCTTCTATTTTGCTTAAATGTTTCCTTTCTTTGTTTTAGTTGCTGATTGTTGGAGGTTCTTTTGGTCTTCGTGAGTTTTCTCAAATCCGATATGATGCTGTGAAGAGTAAAGTAAGAAATATAATTGGAGTTTGACATGTTTGTCTATATGTATGTTCTGATTTAGGAGAATAATATACACAGTAGACCAAGCAGTTTACGTTTGTCTTGCTTTTCAGTGCTAAGATATGATCTTTGTTTTTTTAAATTTTTAAATTTTTATTATTCTTTAAAATAACATGAGTGATCACATGGAAGTGAATCATGAAATATAACTAATTTATTAATCTTTCTTTATTTTCTTTTTTTCTTGCCACTGGGCCTCACTCTGTCACCCAGACTGGAGTGCAGTGGCTGATCCTGTTCATTGCAACCTCCACCTCTCAGGCTCAAGCAATTCTCTTGTCTCAGCCTCCTGAGTAGCTGGGATTACAGGTGCTCACCACCACTGCCCAGTTAATTTTTGTATTTTTAGTAGAAATGGTGTTCTGCCATGTTGGCCAGGGTAGTCTTGAACTTCTGACCTCAAATGATCCACCTACCTTGGCCTCCCAAAGTGCTGGGATTACAGGCATGAGCCACTGCACCCAGCCTAGTAATCTTCCTTATTCATTAGAAAATTTGCAATATTGTTACCATTCTCCTGCAATATGTGATCTGGTGTAGCTGTTTTTCGGATTTAGAAAGGATTAAAAAGCATAGGTCAATAATTTTACTTTATTTCCCTAATTATATTTCATATTCCTATCAGTAATTGTATAAAGTATATTGATATCTTTAATAACTGTTAGTAAAAGAAAGGAAACTATTTTTCACTATAAAGACACCTATTTTTATAGTGTCTACTTTGTAGGACTATATTAGTTTATACACACACACATATATACATACACACAAACACATACACACACACACAGATGGTCCTTGACTTATGATGGGGTTATGTCCTGCTAAACTCATTGTAAATTGAAAATATCATAAGTAAAAAATGCATTTAATACCATGATTAAATGCATTGTAAAGTAAAAGAACCATAGGTTGAATCATTGCAAGTTGGGGACTGTCTGTATATTATTGTCTTCATTTTACAGGTAAGGAAACCGAGGGGATCTATACATTAACTATAGTGGGTCTTTACATGAAAAAAACTGAAGAGAAAAAAGAAAGCTTAACTAAGTTGGCTAAGGTCACATGGCTACTTAGGGGTAAAGCTAGGATTCTCACTCTCTATGATTACAGGGTTATTGTGAAATCAGGACAGGTGTTACGTGAGAACTCTGGTTTTTTTATTCAGAAGCATATAGCTTTTGTTTGTGGCACAAATCTGATATTTGTACGTTTTTTTCCAAGTAATATATGTATTTTATTAGCAGGCCTCAGTAATATTGATAGAAAAGTAGAGTATAAAGTCCTATTCAGTTTTCTCAGTTAATTTTATGGTTTTAGAGAAACCAACATCAGCCAGTTTTAAAGACAGTAGGTATTAGGGTAAATATTAAATTTTAAAAGAATGTGTAGTTTCTATGAAGGAATATAACAATTTTTAGTTAATGAACAATTTTAGTTAATTTTCAGTTAACAACTTTCAATGTAACTGTGTTAAAAGATTTCAGTTAGCATCCAATTACTTTATCAAGGAATTTTTTTTTGTCTTTCCCTTTAAGATGAAAATTATGGTAGTATGATACTTAGAAGGGAGAAAATATGTATTTGAAAAATAACTGAATAGTGGTCATGTATTAATATTTGTTAGATGCTACAAGTAAAGTATTCAGAAACTAGTACTTATAAAGTTTATAATTAAGGCTGGAAGACAGTTAATAAAAAAAATGTACCCAGACATGTAATATAACAATGCCAGTAAAATGCCATTACTAGAACTTCAAGGAGGGGTATATAGTTTTAAGTGGGAAAAGGAGATTCAGAGAAGGTTTTCCAGAGGCATTAGCCTTCAAATTAGGCTTTAAGAATGAGTAGGAATTAGCTAAATGATAGAAATGACTTATGTTCTATAAGGTAGAGGGAGTATTGGGCATATGGTTAGTGTTTCATTTTAGAAATAACTCTTTGGCAGTGGAGTATGGGTGGATGGGTATTGGGGGAGGAAGATAGAAGAGAAAATGTTGCTTAGGTTGTAAGTAGAGACCTGTTAGGATTCTGGGGCAGTAGCATAGATGAACAATGATGGAACTGGAAGTAAAATATTTGCCATGATGATAAAGATAAATGAATGAGTTTCAGCAATAATTTTAGTAGCAAACTGATAGTATTTGATGACTAGAGTATGTAATATAAAAATACGAATAAATCTAGGGTGACTCAAGGTTTTGGTTTTGAGGACTGGGTAAATGGTGGTACTAATAACCCAAGGTATTAGTTTGTTTTCACGCTGCTAATAAAGACCTACTCAAGACTGGGTAATTTATAAAGAAAAGAGATTTAATTGACTGAGTTTCACAGGGCTGGGGAGGCCTCAGGAAACTTACAATCATGGCAGAAGGGGAAGCCAACATGACCTTCACATGGTGTCAGGAGAGAGAAACGAGAGCCTAATGAAGGGGAAGGTCCCTTATAAATAAGTTCTCATGAGTCCTTATAAATAAGTTCTCATGAGTCCCATTATATCTCATGAGAACTTATTATCACGAGACTAGCTTGGGGGAAATTGCCCCCATGATTCAATTACTTCCCACTGGATCCTTATAAATAAGTTCTCATGAGTCCCTTATAAGTCCCCTATTTATAAGTCCCTTATAAATAAGTTCTCGTGAGTCCCTTATAAATAAGTTCTCATGAGTCTCATTAGATCTCATGAGAACTTATTATCACAAGACTAGCTTGGGGGAAATTGCCCCCGTGATTCAATTGCTTCCCACTGGGTCCTTCCCTTGACACATGGGGATTATTGGAACTACAATTCAAGATGAGATTTGAGTAGGGACACAGCCAAACCATATCACCCAGTTAAGGAGAACAGGGGAGGTTGAGGTACCAGGTGAGGTTTAGGAAATGGAGTCACAGTAAATGGAACAAGGTTAGGTAAGGTCAAGAGAATGAGGCAGATTGAAATTGAGAGGACAAGGTCAGTTGAAGTCAAGGGAATGAGGTTAAAAGAATGAGGATGGTTAAGGTCTATAGGAGGAAGATGAGAGGACATGGTTGAGGTGAGAAGGATCAGAAGACAAGGCCTATGAGATTTAGAGGTTGAGATTGGTTGATGTTGAAAAGTCAGACTTAGGTTATCAAGAGTCAGTGTTTGGGTGAGGTTGAGTTCCAACTAGGTAGAGAGGATGAAGTAATGTTGAGAGAAGTTAAGAGGTTAAGTTTTGTCCTTGAGGATTGAAAGGATAAGATTGGTTGAGGCTGACAGTGGTTGCATGGGTTGAGAGATTGAGGTTAGGTCATCAAGAGGGCAAATTGCCAAGGTCAAGGGGATTGAAACTGTGGTCTAAAGGAATAAGTTGGATCAAAAAAGGATGAGTTCAGTTGAGAAGTTTGGAGAGGGTTGTAGAAAAGACAGTATGAATTTGGGGTGACCAACCATCATTGTTTGACTGAGACTGTCCTGATTTTTGTACTGAAAGCTTGCCATCCCAGGAAAGAAAATATCTTGCCTTTCAGTATGGATGTGCAAACTTCAGAGGAAAGTACAAGATCCATAAGGTGGCCTAAAAACGTAAGAGCTGGAAGCAACAGCTTTCAAGTTTTAGAAAAAGATACAGCGTAGATAGTTTATCTGCTGTTCTAGTGGCTGTTGCTGTTTTTTTTTTTTCTCATCATTGCTGATACTAACAACCAAGGATTCACAATAATGGATCATACATTGTTGTGTCACACCAAGTGATGTGATTTAAGTGTGCAATATAAGTACATTGCAATTGTGAGCAGTAAGTCTTTGACTTTGCCTGCATGTTGTGCTTTGTAACAGATGGTGTTTAATTTTTAACATTATAAATATTGTCAACATGTTTTCTAAGATTAGATAATGAAAATGAGAACAATTATGATACCAGTGCCAGTATGACTCAGACATCACTGAAAAAGAAAGCTAAATGACTGTTATTTTAGTGACATATGGAAGGACACTTACAACTGGATTAAGGAGTTAAATAACCAAAACAGAGCATACTGCACCATACGCAAACAAGAAACTGAGATTGGGCATGGTGGAGACAGGGTTGTGAAAACAGATATGAAGACTGAATCTCATAGGTCCGAGATGAGACACACAAGCACTTATAAATCAATCATAAGTTTACTCATCTCCCCAAAATATCTCAGTCTAAAATAGAGCTGCTGAGTTAGCTTGTGCATACTATACCAATAAGCACAGGCATTATTATATTGTTCTCTTGACTGCTCTGTGAAACTGACTAAAGTGACATTTTTCTGATTCAGAGGTTAGAACTACTAAAATATCCTATGGGTGAACAAAAGGGGGACTGGTACTAGGTCTGTTGACTTCCTATACTATACTGTTAAATTTTACCAAGGATCATGCTTTCTATAGTATATCAGTGCTAAACTGAAAAATGGCACCAAGAAATGTCCACCTTAGCTCTTAGGTACCTGATTTAGAAAAAAATTGAGTTTCAAATTATCTTCTGGGGCCAGGCGTGGTAGTTCACATGTGTTAATCCTAGCGCTTTGGGAGACTGAGGTGGGTGGATCACTTGAGCCCAGGAGTTCAAGACCAGCCTGGGCAATATGGCAAAACCTAATCTCTATAAAAAATGCAAAAAATTAGCCAAGCGTGGTGGTGTGTGCCTGCAGTCCCAGGTGCTCAGAGGCTGATCTAGGAGGATTGATGTAGCTCAGCTGTTTGAGGCTGCAGTGAATGTGATTGTGCCATTGCACTCCAGCCTGGGTGACAGAGTGAGACCCTGTTTAAAAAAAAAAGACCCAAAAAGCCAAATTATTTTCTGATTTCTTTGAAGATTTTAATGAAAACACAGAAAATGTAAAACCAAAAATTGTTTGTATCTTCTCAGTTGTTGCTTTTGCCCAGTTTTCTTTATGGGATGCCGATCATATGTATGTTACATTCTTTATGTCCAACATTTCTATTACGATTTTTCAAAATGTTTTGTTTCCCCGCCCCATTCTTTTTTTTTGGTACTTCATTTTGTATATTTTCTGTTGTTTTATCTTCTGGTCACTGAACCTCTCTTTTGCTGTGTTCAATCTCTACACAAAGCCATCCTTTGATTTTGTGATTTCAGTTACTATATTTTTTAGTTCTAAAATGCATATTTAATTCTTTATTACACATTCTAGTACTCT
The DNA here is from genome assembly GCA_963573385.1 of Cacajao melanocephalus. NCBI lineage: Eukaryota > Metazoa > Chordata > Mammalia > Primates > Pitheciidae > Cacajao > Cacajao melanocephalus. The sequence goes on from CAUYLG010072090.1 coordinate 6,426, forward strand.
GAAGAAATCTTCCATGATGCCATATTTTAATCTATTTTTTTCCTTTGATACTTTGAACATATACAAATTATAGTTACTTTAAAGGCCTTTTTCCAACATAAGGCTTGCTATAGGTCTGCTTTTATTACCTAATTTTTCTCTTGTTTTTTCAGTTATATGATTCTATCTTTAAACATGCCTCACAATTTTTTAATTAAATACTGGACATTATTAATAAGCAATTATAGATTCCAGATGGTATTATTTTCTTCCATAAAAGGCTTATCCTTTTTTCTGCAATGCAGATAGAGGGCTGATCCCTCTTAAAAAATTCCAGGAGTGAGCCAGATCATGGCTTGATTTCAGTTAATTAAGACTTAGGCTATCTTTTCTGTTTCTTCCCTATTCTTAGTCCCCAATCTGTCTGTATTGCAGAAAAAAGGATAAACCCTTCCTCGAGGAAAAAAAAATCATCTAGAACCTCTATAGTTGTTTATAAATAATGTCTGAGGGCCTACATGGCTTTAAATTGGTACTCCAGGAAATTCTGCTCTACTTTTCAGAGAATTTTTAACCTAGTGGTATACTCCTATCTTACGCAGTTCCTGAATTTCCTGTCTGTTGTGGGTTTTTTGATGTCTATTTTTGTTATTATAGCCCTGTGTGATGGTTTCTGTAACCCCCAGTAGCAGACATCTACTTAGTCTCAAACCTTGGTTCTTATCCTATGGCTTCAATAGCTGTGTCAATGGCATCCAGGGGAAAAATGGGCTTTTATCTCTAAGCTCTTTTGGAACCCTTCCTTTAGTGGGTGTTTATCTCTTAAACTCCAGGAGACTGCAGGTAATAGTGTTTTTTTGTTGATTATTTTGTTTTGCAAATTACTTTGACATTATTGGGTAAATTTTAGGTCTTATTTCGTACAGAAAATAAAGACACAGGAAAAAAGTTTATCAAAGTATTATACAATAGAGTAGTATCTTAGGTAGAGGTTTGATTTTAATGTATGCTGGTAAGGGAGAAATTTCACACAATCAAAATTAGCACTGAAAATTTCTTTTAAATCACACAAAGTACAGATTTATCTCTCAATAATACAATCAGTTCCTCCTGCCCTCCAGAAGTAGCTCATTTGCTCTTAGTCGAAAGCATATGAGGAAGTTAACTTGTATTGTAGGTTTGTGTTTTATCCCTTTTACATACATGAAATTATTAATATAGTAATTCATTATTTTTATTTAAGTTGTTTTGTTGTGAAACAGAATACAGAAACCAAGGAGTGTAATGAACATACATGTACAATTTAATGAATTATCATAAACTGAAAACCCAGGTAACCGCCATCTGTGTCAAAAAGTAAAAATTGTTACCACTCCAGATGCATTCTGTGTGCTGCTTTCTAATATCTCTTCCTGCTGCTCCATGCCTTCCTCTTGCCCCTAGGATAAACATTACTATGCTTTTTATAGTAATTACTTTCTTGGTTTTACCATCTTAGAATACATCCCAAAACCTTATGATTAATTTTCTTTGTTTTGAATTTTATATCAGTGGAATTATATATACGCTTTTGTGCTTCTTTTATTCAATATTATATATGGGAAATTCATCTGCATTACAAATCTAAGTCAGGGATCAGCAAGCTTTTCCTCTAAAGAGCCAGATAGTAAATTTGAACTTTTGCATTTATTCAAGTTTGCTGTTTGTAGTACAAAAGCAGTCACAGACAAAGGTAAACAAATGAGCATAGCTTTGTTCATATGTTGTGTTTCTGTTTTCATTTGTTTTAATAAATTTTGAAAATTTAGTCCTTAATTGTTTTTTTTTTTGTTTTTTTGACTCTTTGGTCATTCAGGAGCATGGTGTATAATTTCCATGTATTTGTACAGCTTCCAAAGTTCCTCTTGTTATTGATTTCTGTTTTAGTCAGAATAGACACTTGATATGATTGATACTTTTTTGAATTTGTTGAGACTTGTTTTGTGGCCTAACATATAGTGTATCCTGGAGAATATTCCAGGTGCTAATGAGAAAAATGTGTATTCTGCAGCAGCTGGATGACACATTCTGTAAATTTCTCTTAGGTCCGTTTGGTCTAGAGTATAGTTTCACTTCAACGCGTCTTTGTTGATTTTGTACCTGGATGATCTGTCCATTGCCAAAAGTAGGGTGTTGAAATCCCCCAATATTATGTTTTGCAGTCCGTCTCCCTTTAGATCTTTTAATATTTGCTTTGTAAATATTTGGGTGCTCTGGTGTTTGGTACATATATATTTACTATTGTTATATTCTCTTGCTGAATTGACTTTTTTATCATTATATAATTTCCTTCTTTGTCTCTTTTTAGTTTTTGACTTAAAGTCTCTTTTATGTAATATAAGTGTAGCTACTTCTGTTCTTTTTTGGTTTTCATTACCATGGGATATCTTTTTCTATTCCTTTACTTTCAGTCTATGTGTATCCTTATAGATGAGGTGAGTTTCTTATAGGCAGCACATACTTGCGTGTTATATTTTAATTCAATGAGCCACTGTATGTTTTTTAACTGGAGAGTGTAGTCCATTTACATTCAGTGTTATTATTGATATAAGGCCTTACTACTGCCATTTTGTTGCTTGATTTTTAGTTGTGTAACTCTTTGCTTCCTTTTCTCATTCCTTACTTTTTATGTGATCAAGTGATTTTTATCTGTTAGTATATGTTAATTTGTTGCTTTTTATTTTTAGTATATTATGAATTTTTGCTTTGCAGTTACCACAAGGCTTACAGAAAACATCCTATAGTTATAACAACTTGTTTGAAATAGATACCAACTTAACTTTGATTACAGAAAAAGGAAAAACCAAAATAAAAACCTATACCCATTAACTCTCTTTTCCCTACATTTTGAATTTTTGATGTCACAATTTACATTTTTTTTTTGAGATAGAGTCTTGTTCTGTTACCCAAGCTAGAGTGCAGTGGTGCAATCTCAGAACTGCAACCTCCACCACCTGGGTTCAAGCAATTCTCCTGCTTCAGACTCCCGAGTAGCTGGGAGTATAAGCGCACACCACCATACCCAGCTAATTTTTGTAATTTTAGTAGAGATGGGGTTTCACCATGTTGGCCAGGCTGGTCTTGAACCCCTGACCTCAAGTGATACACTTGCCTTGGCCTCCCAGGGTGCCGGAATTACAGACGTGAACCACTGCACCTGGCCACAATTTACATTTTTATATTGCCAATCTCTTAGCAAATTGTTGCAATTATTATTTTTAACAGTTTTGTCTTCTTACTAAAGATAAAAGTAGTTTAAACCTCATGATTGTAGTATTAGTATATCATGCAGTGTTCTAATATTTTAGTTTGAAGAATTCTCTGTAGTGCTTCTTTTGGGACAGGTCTAGTAGCAATAAATTCCCTTTTTATTTTGTTTAGTAGTCTTTCATCTCTCCATTTCTGAAGGATAACTTTGCTGGTACATTATTTTTGGTTGTTACAGTATTTTAGTTTGTTTGTTTTCCTCAGTACTCTAAATATATTGTCTTACTCTCTTCTGGCCTATAAAGTTTCTGCTAAGAAGTCTTCTGCCAAGTAAGCATATGGATGTCCCTTATATCATTTGCTTCACTTCTCTTGTTGCTTTTAGCATCTTATCTTTGACTTTTGTCTTTGAGAGTTTGATTATAATATGTTTTAGGGGTATTATTTGGGTTGAATCTGATTGGTGACATTTTATCTTGCTTTACCCAGATATTTATATATTCAGATTTAGAAAGTTTTCTGTTATTATTTCTTTGAATAAGCTTTCTGTTCCTTTTTCTTAGTTCCCACTTTAACTCCAATAATCTGAATGTTTGCTGTTTTTATGTTGTTCTGTAGATCCTGTAAGCTGTTTATTACTTTCATTCTTTTTCCTTTTTTTCTCCTCTTATTGTATATTTTCAAATAGTTCCTCTTTAAGCTCATTGATCATTTCATCTGTTTGCTGAATTCTTCTGTTGATGTTTTTATAGTGCATTTTTTGTTTCATTCATTGTATTTTTCAGCTCTAGGATTTCTGTTTGATTTTTTAAAAATTATTTCAATCTCTCTGTTCAGTTTCTCTGATAAATTTCTAAATGGTTCTCTGTGTTTTCTTGAAGTTTATTAAACTTCCTTGAAACAACTATTTTCAGTTCTTTGTCTGAAAGATTACACATCTCCATCATTTTACAATTGGTCTCCAGTGCTTTGTTTTATCCTTTTGATGATGCCATATTTTCCTAAATGTTTTGGATACTTGAGGAAATGTGACAGTGTGTGTGCATTGAGAGCCTCTGTATTTATCTTAGTCTGTGCAGTCTGGTTTTGTTTGTGCCTGTCCTTCTTCAGAGGGTGTTCCAGGGATTCTAAGCACAATGACTGTTGTCTTCCTTGAGCCTGTGACTACTTGAGCTGCCTCAGCACTAGAGAGTGCTCAAAGCCCAGGCTTGCCATGAGTCTTGTGAGGGCTCCAAGGTTGACGTGGCTTTTTGGCCCAAATGGATCTGTGGAAGATCCAAGGTAGGTACTGGGGCTCTGTAGGAAGGCTGATCAGGTACTTGAGTCCAAAAGACTGTCTCAGTGCCCCAGACAAGCATGCCTCCCAAGAGTTCTCTGCATAGGCAGGATGGGTTCTTGACTGTAGCAAAAGGGGCTGGAGTTGAGACTGGACCCCTTTTGGATCTGCTGTGGGAGGCTGATGAGCCCCTCATTGTCTTGGATGAGCATGTGTCCCTTGGCAGGTCACTGCATCATTGGGGTAGTTCCTCAACTTTCACAGGAGGGGCTGAAGCTGAGACTGAGCTGCCTCAGGCATTGGCTCAGGTGGGTGTGCATCTCCCAGCAGGTCCCTATATAGACAGGATAGTTCCCCAACTATGGCAGGAGAGGCTGGAGCTCAGACTGGGCCCCCTTGGGATCTGCTGTGGCCTGGAAGCTAGAGAGCTGGATCTTGTTGGCTCAAGAGGGGTACTTGTCTCCCTGGAGGATTCTGCACAGACAGGATTGTTTCTCAACTACAGCAAGAGGGGCTGCAGCTGAGGCTGGGCCCCCTCAGGATCTGCTATGACAGGAGGTTGGCAAGCCCGTTGGGGAGGCCTGTACTCTTGGGCTGCCAGATATGGTTGAATCTCCCTTTGTGTGAACAGCTCTGAGCTGGGACCTCCAGCTGAAGGCTGGAGCAGAGCCACAGGCCACTTTCAGGTTTACTGTCAACGCCAGTATCAGCAGGCAGACAAGCCTTTCTGCTAAGTCTCTAGCATGTGCGATTCCTTCTGGACCTCTTGGCAGCTGGTTTTGGTTGTAGACTGAAGGCCATATGAGGCTGGAGCCAAGCCCCTTGAAGGACTGGGCTCTTTTCAGGCTTGAACTTAGAAGCAAGCTCAGTAGATCATCCACCTAGGTGTGAATACATTCCAAACGACCTTTCTAGGTCTTTGGCTCCATTAGGGTTTGACAACCTCCTACCTGAATTCTGAGGCTCCTGCAGCGAAACTTTTTACTGTGGATGGGTGCAGGATTCTTGTTGCTGTGATGGGATATGAGCAGGTTACCTTCTATTCTGTGATCTTGGTGAAATCCTGAACATTTCATTCTTGTATATTTTTCTCTTGTACATGTACAGAAAAGGAATTGCTAGATTATAGGGTGTTGTATCATACTTCAGTTTTATTTGATAATTCAAAACTGTTTTTCAGAATGACTGTATCCATCTATACTGTTACCAACAATTTATTGTTAAGGTTCCAAATATTTCGTATTGTCAGTTTCATTTCGTTTTATTTTTTAAAATCATTTTGTTGGGTGTGTTATGAATTGCTATCTAATTATGAGGTGGATTTAAATTTTCCATGGTGACTGATGAAGTTAATCACTTTTGATATGTCTATTGGCTATTTTTATATTCTATTTTGTATATTCATTTTTGTAATGTGTCTATTGAAGCCTCTTGCTCATTTTTTCTACTGGATTATTGGTTTTTTTCCTACTATTTTTTAGGAGTTTTTTTTTTTAATGCTTTCCAGATTATAAACCTTTTAGTCTTCACTTTCTTAATGGTATCTTTTGATGAACAAATTTTCTTATGTTTAATAAAGTTGGCCAGGCATGGTGGCATCCATCTGTAGTCCCAGCTACTCGGGAGGCTCAGGCAGGAGAATCACTTGAACCTGGGAGGCAGAGGTTGCAGTGAGCTGAGATCATGCCACTGCACTCCAGCCTGGCGACAGAGTGAGACTTTGTCTCAAAAAAAGAAAAAAAAGTTTAATACAGTATATTTTATTCCTCTTTTACTTTATGATTACTTTTTATTTTAAGAAACATTTTCCCTACTCCAAAGTAGAAATATTTTTCTATGCAAATTGCTAAAAGTTTTTATTTTGCCTTTTATATTTGGGTCTACATTCTATCTAGTATTAATTTTTTTTCTTTCCTTTTTTGTATGTGGTATGAAGAATATATTTTCTAATCTATTAATAGATAAGAAATTGTGCAAGCATCATATACTGACAATAGCATTTTTTCCTTACTGTTCTTCTGTGCCTAATTTGTCATAAATCAAGTGTTCATGTAAGTTTTTAAATCTGCTTCAGGATTCTCTGTTCTGTTGCATTAGTTTGTTTGCAAATTACGTTGTGATTTCTAAGTTAACTTTGCATTTTTGGAATAAATTCAACTTGTTATGGTGTGCTATCTTTTTGGTATGTTGCTGAATTCTTTTTGCACTATTTTTAATAATTCTGCATTTGTGTTCATATATGAAACTGGCCTGTTATTTTTCTTTATTTTCTTTTGAGATCTGATATCAGGGTTATGCTTGCCACATAACTCATACAGAGTATTTGTTACATTGGCATTATTTTTTCCTTAGGAGAATTCACTGGTAAAGCATCTGACCCTGGAGTTTTCTTTGTGTGAGGTTATTAGTTACAGATTTAATTCTTTATAGATTGTAAAACTATTCAAGTGGTCTGTTTTTCCTTTGTCAGTTTTGGAAAATTGTATTTTTCTATGAATCTGTCCATTTTATCTAGTTTTCAAATTAATGGCATAAAGTTATTAATATATTATCTCTTTATTGCCTATAGAATTTGTGCTGTTGACCTTTTCATCTGAATACTCTTTATTTGTGACTTCTCTTTTTTCTCTTAATCAATTTTACTTTGATTAAACATGTTTTTGTTTTGTTGTGCTTACTTTTTACTGTTTTCTTTCAGTTTGAGGACTCATTGCTATGTAGTGAGTAATTCTTTGCTATTTTTATTGAATTATTTCCCTCCCTCTCCTTTCTTTATTTTCTAATTCTGGAACTCCTACTAGCTATGTGTCAGAAATTTTAGATCAAGCTTTTGTGATATACTTTTTTCATTCATCTCATCTTTATCTCTTCATGCATTATTCCAGTGGAATCCTCTGGTTATGCTTCTATTTTACTTATTTGATCTTTGCTTTTTTGGAGTAGTTGTTTATTAATTTCAGCCATCACACTCTTCTTTCTTGAAAGCTTTGCCACATACAGAAAAACTTTTTAAAAAATTTTTTGTATTTGTATTATTTATTTATTTATTTTTTATTATACTTTAAGTTCTGGGGTGCATGTGCAGATTGTGCAGGATTGTTATGTAGGTAATACACATGCTATGGTGGTTTGCTGCATCCATCCCCCTGTCACCTACATTAAGTATTTCTCCTAATGTTATCCTTCCCCAATCCCCCCCTACTATCCCTCCCCTAGCCCTCCCTCCCCCCAACAGGCCCCAGTGTGTGATGTTCCCCTCCCTGTGTCCATGTGTTCTCATTGTTCAACACCCACTTATGAGTGAGAACATGTGGTATTTGGTCAGAAAAACTTTTTATACAGGTACTATAGCATTAGCTCCTATCTACCTCTATGTTTTTTTTTTGTTGTTGTTTGTTTTTGTTTTTTTAGATGTCTACCTCTGGCCCATGGTAGGTATTCCTTTTTGTTTTCAAATGCAGCATTACATTAGTATTTTTTATGTTATTTCTACATAATGTAACTTAGGTTGGTGGTTAATATTGTGAACTCTGGGGTCAGAGAACCAATGCTCAAAGCCAAGCTCTGCCTCTTTGATATGTTATTCAAACCCCCTGTGTCCCATATTCCTTACTTATGATAATACTGATAAAAAATAATACATATCTCATGGATTTTGTGAGGATGAAACAAGGCAATAGAAGTCAAAATGCCTATCACATGACAAGTAATCAGTAGATATTAACTCTTGTTAGTTGATTAATGGCGGTAGTAGTACATTAGTTATCATTATGTGATCAGAGTAGATGGCAGAGATTTTGCCATGTGTTTATATTTGGCCATACTAAAGTTGAAAATTGAGTCCAACAGACTTAGATAACTTATGACTTTTTTTTTCGTTTTCTACAGCTTGATCCTGAGTTCGAAAAAAGACTGAGAGCAAATAAAATAACTTTAGAATCAGAATATGAGGTATGGTATGTTAATATAGTCTCTGTCTTATAATAATCAGTTACTGGTTTTATCTGCCTTAAAGTATTAGTAGCACAGAAAAAAATTATCTTAAATATATGGTATTTGATAAACTATATAGCCATTTGAAAAGAAAATAAAGATGGATCCATACTAAATATACTACAAATAAATAAATTCCAGATGGATCAAGAATTTAAAAGTAAAAAAACAAAATGTCTAAAGTACTAGGAGAAAATAAATGGAGAATTTTATTTGTTGTCTTGAGTCAAAAAAGCCTATTTAAATGTGACATAAAACCCAGAAGCTCTAAAAGTAAAGATTAATGGGTTCATACATACAAATTCAAAAGTTCAGACTAAAAAAATGTATATAAAGTCACAAGTTACATGAGGAGTCCTAAAAATATAGTTTAATCTTATCATGGCACATTAATTTACTTAAATATGAAGACCATCTCCAAATCAATGTGAAAAAGTTCAGCAATTCATTTGTTCAGTAAGAACATGGGAAACCATAGCATGTAAAACTGTTGGACAAAAGGAAATAAGTGTCATTCTTAAACATATGAAGAGATGCTCAATTTATCATAGTAGGAATGTCAAATGTATCATTTTTCATCCATCTGATTAGCAAAATCAAAATAGCACACTGTATTATGGGATGTGATGAGGGAGGATGTTCTTCATCTCTTAGAGTTTGTAATTTTTTTTTTACCGAATTATATTTTCCTGTTTCTTTGAATGTCTGGTCATTTTGTATTGAAAGGTAGTCATTGTGGATGATACACTGAAGAAAATTCTGAAGAATATTGATTTTTATTTCACTAGACAATTTAATTGTTGGCTAGTCACCTTGAACTTTGTTTTGTGCTACATTTGTAAGGAAGTATCTGTTGAAAGGCTATTTTATTTCCTTGGCCCTTCTTCCTTTTGGGACTCAATCTCCAATCTGTCTCTCCAGAGAATCTTGTCAAGGCTTGGCTTTAAGCTTTGTTGGGGTGAGTCTAAAGAAAGTCTTATTCTCGGGCTGGGCGCAGTGGCTCACACCTGTAATCCTAACACTTTGGGAGTCCGAGGCTGGTAGATCATCTGAGGTCAGAAGTTCAAGACCAGCCTGGCCAACATGGCAAAACCCCATCTCTACCAAAAATACAAAAATTAGCTGGGTATAGTGGTGGGTCCCTATAATCCCAGCTACTCAGGAGGCTGAGGCAGGAGAATTGCTTGAACCTGGGAGGCAGTTGCAGTAAGCCGAGATAATGCCACTGCACTCCAGCCTGGGCGACAAGAGCAAAACTCCGTCTCAAAAAAAAAAAGAAAAAAAAAAGAAAATGTCTTATTCTCAGGCATAATATTTCCTCCCAAAGAACAGCTTTTTTGGTGTCTTAGATGGATGTAAAAATAGCAACAAAGTGTTAAAAGAGAGGTCTCTACTCTGGCAGGCCTGAAAACTCCATATTCTTGACACTGTTTTTTCTTAACATTTCTTGATGCTGTTCTACGCTCAGGCCTATTGCAGTTGGCTGTGAAGTATTAAGTCTCGGGTGGTTTTTCCCAGCACATTTACACAGCCCATTCTTTAGCCACTGTGCATGTTTTGTAGAATGCTACAAGGACTCTCCTTTACCAAAGATCTCTAAAGACTAGACCACTTTTACATGAACTTGTTTTTTCAGAATTATCTTAAATTCTGTTAAGCATATATATCTTATGTTATCTGGATAATGGCCATTATTCTTTATTAAAACCTTTAAATAACTAGATCATTTCATAACTATATTTGAAAATACTTTAAATTCTTCTTGTATGCTAAACTAGTTGAATTTTGTTCCTTCATGTATATATTTAATACAGACTCCTGGTAAAACTATAAATGAACAATATTTTCATTCACTACTTTCCCATTGATTAAAAAAAAATCCTGTAACTTGCTACTTGTAGTTATGCAAGCGAGTGATGCTATGGAGAGTTCGTCTGGGAGTAGATTTTCCTTCTAGGTCTTCTAAGACCTGTAGAATTTGAGAGCTGAAGAAACCATGCAGACTATTGGGTCCAACCTTTTCATAGTTACTTAATGAGACAGTTAATGCCCAGGTAGCTTAAATCACTTTCCAAAGATTATATAGCTAGTTAGTAAGAGAGTAATGCTTAGTATCCAAGTGTCAAGGTAAATTTATGTCATTTTTCCTGTCTCTGGCTATAAGTTATCCTGTGTTTTCTCAGCCTTTTTTTTTTTTTTTCTGTCTTACTCCATTATTCCAGAACAACTAAAACAGCAGATATGTAAAAGTTAATGTCAGAGTGGTGGTCAGTAGGAGAAAAGTGAAGAAACATTTATGTTCTCCCCTTTTATTCCACCTTTATTTTTGTGCTTGAGAAGTGCTTCAGACTAAATGAAGGTAGGATGATCCATGATGTAGTTGCAACTAGTTTTATTTGCCCAAAAGTGTTTTGTGCATGGTAGCTGTAGGAAAAGTCTTTTCATTCTTAAGCCCAGGCAAAAGACAAATTATCTTGTCTCTTTTCTTTTTCGTAGAAGACTTTAGGGTCTCCACCTTTGTTCTTTTCTTCTCGTTTTCTACCGTTATCCCTGATAACCCTTTCAGTCACTGTTGTGCTGGATCAGCCTTTAGATTTGTACTTTTGTTTTCCCAGCTTCATCCTTTTCCTTGTGCTCTAAAAAATAAGGCCTGTAGACTCTTTCTCTGTTTTAATAGTTTTATGGTTAAGGTGGGGTAAGATAGGCATTAACATCAATAACAAACAAGAAAAGTTCTAAATCTTATGATGACATTTCACCAATGATTATGACTGTAGTTGATTATTTGCTACAATTGTAATTGAGGACCTATCGGATACTTTCCACTCATTTATTCATTCAGTCAGTTGTGTCCTAATCAAAGCCACAGGGCTCTTAACACTAATATTTATACTTTAATTTTTTGTGGTTCTATAGAAAATAAAAGACTCCACTTTTGATGATTGGAAGAATATTCGAGGACCCAGGCCTTGGGAAGATCCTGACCTCCTCCAAGGAAGAAATCCAGAAAGCCTTAAGACTAAGAGAACTTGACTATGCTGATTCTTTTTTCCTTTTTATTTTTTTTAAATAAAAATGTTATACCAATAATTGTACTTAACAATGGAGACAGGAAGGAATAAGAGATGAAAATAACAAACAAGCAGCCTTAGACTGCATTCTAGCCTGGGCAATAGAACAAGAATCTCATTCTCTCGCCCTCTTTCTCTTCCTCTTTCTTTCTCTCTTACATTCTTTTTCTTTCTTTCTTTCACTCTCACTTTCTTTCCTCTCTTTTTCTTTCTTTCAAAAAAAAAAATGTTATAAACTGGACTTTAATACATACCACTGTAAAGTGGAAAGGAAATTCCAAGCCCATGGAAACTTGGATGTGGGTAATTTGATGACAGATAATCTTGATAGAAGGTCAAGTACAGGTTTTTATACTTCTCAGCTATTCCATCTGCAGATGAAAGTAACAGTGCTTCAGCAGCATCACTTACAAAAAGAAAAAAGAAAAAAAAAAGAAAGTAACAATGCTGGCCACATATATTTTACACCTTGAAATAAAAAATGTGAATACTGCTCCTAAAGAGAGTTGTGTATTCTACTCTCCAACTACCCACATATTCCTTTTGCAGTAGCCACTAGGGCATCATTTTCATATTTCATTTTGATTTCTAATGAGGACAAGTAGGTCTAGATCCAAATTCTCACAATACAATCAAGCAGTAATTTTCTTCTATTAGGGAAAGAAAAATCACAATCTGATAAGAGTCTTAAATTTCTTTGTAATACCTCACATAGTATGATAATCAGTTTCCAAAGCATCACCTGATAATTACATTGATACCATTAACATGTCAAGGAAATTATATTATTTCTGGTTGTCAAAAATTATGAAGTAGTATATGATTATAAGCAGATAAGACAAATTTCAATAAATCTACAGATGACTACAGTTTGAGAAATATTAAGATATGCTTTATACCTTAGCATAATTTGCATGCAAAATGGCCCTCTAGTGTTGTTTTGTTTTGTGTTTTAACTTGGGGTTTGCAATGATCTGATCCCTGGGCAAAAGGATAGAATTGAGGAAAGTTAGGTTTTTTGAACTCATTTTCTCCTTTTTACCCCTGTCTTTGTCAGATTCTACCGTCTGGTTTTATGCTGAGTTCTAGTTGCCTAAAGTCTCCATTGAAATACTCCCTTTAAAATTGCCATAGAATTATAAATCCACTCCACCTTTCTGCTCCTAGTCAAAATTTGTTGTCTTTTCAGCAGGTTGGTTTTAATAAAAAGTAAATTAAGTTGATTATCTAGTTATGATAATTTGTGATAGAAATGATTCAGAAGATAGTTATCGGGGGAGCAATTGGATTTCATAGGGAAAAAAAAGAGTCTCCACAAGTAACTCAAAAAAGGATCAGTGATTTAAACATAAAACATAAAAGTATAAAACTTTTAGGAAAAAGCCATAGGAGAAAGGTTTCAACTGAGTAGTTCTTGATGAATTGCTCTTACCAAAGAATATTCATAAAAGAAAAGCTTGACAAATTAATCTCATCAATATTACAAACTTTTGCTTGACAAAGGCCCTGTTAAAGGATGAAAAATGTAGAGATTGAGAGAAAATACATGTAAACCACATATCTGGCAAAAAACTCATATCTAGAATAAATAACTCTGTAAACTCAGTTTAAAAAAATCCAATTAGAAAATGGGCAAAAACCAGACATTTCACTGCAGAGGATATACTGATGGCAAATAAGCTCTGAAAAGAATGTTTGACATCACTATGAAAGAAATGCAATTTTAGATTACATTGAGATCACTACACATCTATTAGAATACCTTAAAAAAATAGTGATAGTGTGAAATGCTGGCAAGGATGTGAAGAAATGAAATCTCTCACACATTGGCGGTATCACGTAAAATGGTACCACCAGCCCAGAAAATTCGCAATTTTTTTTTTGTTTATTTCTTTGGCAGTTTCTTTAAAAGCATAAAGGACTTCTGTTTTACAGTTTGACATGTCAAAAGCTTGAAAATTTTAATTCCCATCATAACAGAGAAAAAAGCTGAACAACTAAAAATCAACTCTTTGATCTGTCAGAGAATTGAAGTCACAGGACAAACCACCACCTTGAAAACTGGAGACATAGGCAGGTGCAGAAAATCATAGTTTACCTGGAAGAGAACCTGCCCAGAAACTGCCACTGGAGCCAGTACTGGTAGGACTATCTAAAGGTAATTGAATAATTGCTGGAGGCTGATCATGGACTAAATTTGAAAGAAAATCTCTTAAGAGGAGGCCAAGCCTTGCATGGATTGGGGAAAAGACACCTGTGAGTTTTACCTCTAAGAGTCCCACTGGGTTTTCACAGTATCAGAGAAAAATTTCCTTGTGCTTCTAGCAGGTGTAGGTGAAAGTAACCATTCTAAAATATGCCCAGAGACTTCTGTTTTCTTTAATGTAAGCCTGGCCCCAAAGTAAACTCTTGAAAGAACCTAATCGCATTGGGTTTTACCAGTGTCTAAGCAACTGGAGGAAGGAAAATAACCAACTCCAGCCTCCAACCTTCCTGTTTCACCAAAATGGGGGTCAGGAGAGGTGGAGGAAAACTTCAAAGCACTTGCGAATGTCCAGTCTGGGGACCTAGCCTTACTAAAAAGTCTAATCTTAGGACTTACAGAATGCTGCCAACCACATATATTACCACCACATCTCTAAAGGTCTATTCACTCGAGTCCCTTTTACTCAGTACATCATGTCCAGCATTCAACAAAAATGAAAAATGAAAAGCACAGTTTGAACAGACAAAACAAGCATCAGAATCAGACTCAGATATGGCAGGGATGTTGCAGTGATCGCACTGGAAATTTAAAATATGATGAATATGATTAGAGCTCTAATGGAAAAAGCATACAACGTGCAAGAACAAATGAGCAATAAAAGCAAAGAAGTGGAAGAATTAAAAGGAAATTCTGGCATTAAAAAACTAACACAAACCTTTAATAAGGTCATCAACAGTGGACAGAACTGAAGAAAGAGGGAGAAAAGTACATATAGTATGATAACACTAATCCAAAGAAAGTTTGAGTAGTTGTATTAATCTGAGACAAATCAGACTTCAGAGCACTGAAAATCATGGAAGTAGAGGGTCATTACATAATGATAAAGGGGGCCCATCCTCTCCAAGAAGACATAAAAATTCTGAAGTATATACACTGAACAAAGCAAAATACTGGTAGAATTACAAATACATGAGGAATATATGAATAGACTTACAGAGATTTAATCCTTTTAATAACTGACAAATCAAGTAGGCAGAAAATCATTGAGGACATAGTTGAAATAAAGAGCACCATCAATCAATCAGCTGTATCTAATTGACATCTATAGAGTACTTCCACAACAACAGAAGAGGCATTCTTCTCAAGTTCAAACAACATTCATCAAGACAGACAATCATGTAACACACCTCAACAAATTTCAAAGGATAAAAATCATACAAAGTAAGCCCTCAGACTACTATGGAATTAAACTAGAAATCAATGACAGAAAGATAGCTAGAAAATTCCAAGTACTCATAGATTAAACAACACACTTCTAAATAACACAGGTGTAATGAAATGTAAAGAAATTAAAAATATTTTGCACTAAATGAAATAGAAATACAACTTACCAAATTTGTTGGATGCAGCAAAAGAGGTGCTTTGAAGGAAGTTTATAGAATTGAATGTATTTAATAGAAAAAAGAATATATATATTAGAGATAGGGTCCTGCTCTGTTACATACGCTGGAGTAGAGTGCCACAGTCATAGCTCACTATAGCCTCAAACTTTTTGGCTCAAGCAATCCTGCCTCAGCCTCCTGTGTTGGGACTTTAGGCACATGCCACCATGGGTCTGGCTAATTTTTAAAAAATTTTCTATTGCAATGAACAATCCAAAAATGAAATTAAAAAATTCAATCTACAAAAGCATCAAAATAAAAAATATTTAGAAGTAAATTTTTAAAATGAAGTACAAAACATACACTCTGAAAATGTAAAACAATGCGGAAAGAAATAGGGCCTACATAAATGTAAAGTCATCCCATGTTTATGGAACACAAGTCATATTAAGATGTCAGTATTCTCCAAATAGATATGAGATTCAATGCAATCCCTACCAAAATTACAATGTTCACCTTTTCAGAAATGGAAAAGCCAATCCTCAAATTCATATGGAAATTCAAAGGACCCAGTCAGTATATTCAAAACAGTCTTGATAAAGAACAAATTTGGAGGACTGACACGTGCTAGTTTCAAAACTAAATACAAAGCTACAGTAATCAAAAGTTATATAATGCCAGGCATGGCAGTGCATGTCTGTAGTCCCAGCTACTCACTTAGCAGGCTGAGGTGGGAGGATAGCTTGGGCCCAGTAGTTCGAGGCTAGCCTGAGCAACATAGCAGAACCCTGTCTCAAAACAAAACAAAAATAACCATACTGCAACTTTGAACTTTTGGCCTCACCAAACAAACAGAACAATGTTTCAAACTGATAAACATCATGATAAACATAGAGAGAAATAGATTATAATTGAGAATCTAAAAATAAGCTCTCATATTTACAGTCAATGGATTTTACACAGAATAGCAAGACAATTCAGTGGAAGAAAAGATAATCTTTTCAACACATGGTACCTGGTTATCCACATGGAAAAGAATGAAGTTAGACCCCCACACTTTACACCATTTATAAAAATTAATTCAAAATGGAATAAATTCCTGAATGTAAGGGCTTAAAGTATAAAACTCTCAGAAGACAACATAGATCTAAATCTTCATGACCTTAGATTTGGTAATGGTTTCATAGATATGACACTGAAAACACAAGTAATGAAAGAAGATTGATAAATTGTACTTCAGGAACATTTAAAACTTTAGGAGCAAATATACGTAAAATAAGAGGATGATAATAAGTCTCAACTCATCTGGTGTAGTGGGGATTTAATATCTTTTCCACAGTGTTGTTCAGTGCATTAAATGTAAATCATCAAACATGGTGCTTAGCACGTAGGAATTGCTCAATATATAGTAGCTATAAGTTGGTGCAAAAGTAATTGCGGTTTTTGCCATAATGTATGTTGTCATGTATAAAATAGTTTATGACTGAGCACAATTTATTTAATGTTTGCCAACTATAAGCTGTTCTGAATTTTTTCCAGATACAATTAGTGCTCTAGTAATTATATTTCTATTTAGTAATAATACCTACAATAAAATCTTAAATATCACATTCTTGGGTCAAAGAATAGAGACATTTTAAAGGATTGTATTGCCCTCAAGAAATTGTATGTATTCATATTTGTAACATATCCTAAAACCTCTTCAATATTTGTTGTAATTTTATTTGTCTCTTATTTGATACATTATTATTATTATTATTTAAGACAGGTTTCACCATGTTGGTCAGGCTGGTCTTGAACTCCTGACCTCAGGTGATCCGCCTACCTTGGCCTCCAAAGTGCTTGGATTACATGTGTGAGCCACCACACCTGGCCTATTTGATACATTTTTAAGAGTATGTTATTTTTATCTTTTTCTTCTCTTTCCCTTCCCTTCCCTCCCTCCCTCCCTCCTTCCTTCTTCCGTCCATCCTTCCTTCCTTCCCTCTTCTTTTTTTATCTTTTGAGACAGAGTCCTGCGCTATTATCCAGGCTGGAGTGCAGTGACACGATCTCAACTGCAACCTCTCTAGTTCACACAATTCTTCTGCCTCAGCCTCCCGAGTAGCTAGGATTACAGGCATATGCCACCATGCCTGGCTAATTTTTATATTTTTAGTAGAGACAAAGTTTTTCTGTGTTGCCCAGGCTGGTCTTGAACTCCTGGCCTCAAGTGATCCACCCACCTTAGCCTCCTAAAGTGCTGGGATTATAGGCATGAGCCACCATACCCAACCTGTTATTTTTATTTTTAATTTGAATTATTTTGATCAAACAATTTTATATAAATTGGAAGAAATGTAGGTTAATGTGCTTTGTATACATTTATATTAGAATGTATCCTTTTCATATTTGAGGAATACTTTAAGCTCTATAAATATTTTTCCAGGTGACCCTGTAATGCAATTTTTTTGTGGTCTTGAGTGTGTTTTTCTGCTATATTTTCTTCACAGTCAATTAGTGGTAAAATTTTGCCAAATTTTGAAAATTCTAGAACACTTTATTAATTTTCATAATTTTATTTGACTTGCTAAGATTTTGTATGTAGAAAATCATAGCATCAGCCACAATTACAATCTTGTATACTTCTTCCTATATTTATGCCACTTATTTAATTTTTTTGCCTCAGTGAAATCTGCAATATAATGTTGAAAACTAGCAGAGCAGTCAGCAGTCTGGATTTTTCCTTCCTAGGCCTTAATATAAATGCTAGATCTGTTTCATCATTGTGATATGCTGTTTTCTGATAAATGCTCAATGAAATTAGGGATTTTTTTTTCCTATTACTGAATTTTATAATACTGTAACCAGAAACAAATGTTGAGTTTTGTGAGATACATTTTGAGCATTAACCTATATGATACTGTGGACTTTCTCCTTTATTCTAAGAACTACTTTAAAATGTTGCTGATTATTGAACTATCTTTATCCTTCTGTAACAAACCTAACTTGGTTTTAAAATATAAGTTTTTTCAATGCCACTTTCTATATGGTGTTTAAAATTTTTGCATCAATATTCTTAGACTGGCATACATGGTCCCTGCTCTCTGACAACCTTATTGACATATCTGACAAGTTTTGATTTCAGGTTTGTGTTGTTATATATTTTTAACTATGGTTTTCCATATGTCTTCTCCACAACTTTCTCTTATCTCAACTTTAAAAATTAGGGATTTTCTGCTCGTTGAAGATGTGAGGAAACTTGTCAGTAGTGACTGCTACAAGATGAGTTTGTAGCCTCTTCTCATTCCATCTAGCTTTCTCCATGAAATGCTAATACAAACAACAGACACCCAGGAACAGGAACAACGACAAAACTCTAAATGTTGTGTCACTCCTTAGCTGGAATCTTAAGGAACAGAATATCTATTTGTTGAAATACATGTAAGTTGATCCTTGAACAACACAGGTTTGAACTGTGTGGGTCCACTTACGTGTGGATTTTTTTTCAGTAAATATTCTAAGAAAAATGCAAAATTATCCAGGTGTAGTGGCACATCTCTGTAATCCCAGCTTCTAGGGAGGCTGAGGCACAAGAATTGCTTGAACCCAGGAGGTAGAGGTTGCAGTGAGCCCAGATTATACCACTGTACTCCAGCCTGGGCAGTAGAGCAGGACTCTGTCTCAAAAGAAAAGAAAAGAAGAGAAAAATAACATATTCTTAAAAATGTATCAAATAAGGAATAAAGACAAAATTACAACAAATATTGAGTCTTTAGGATACGTTGCAAATGTGAATACATATGCCATTAATCATCTCCACGTGAGCAGTTCCTCTACAGTAAATTTATGTTGCAGTGAAAAGTGATATCTCGCAGTTCTCACATATTTTTTCATCATGTTTAGTGCAATACCATAAACCTTGAATAACACTATGGGACCCATACAAAGTGCCACTAATGGGGCTCGACGTGCTCCAAGAAGCAGATAAAAGTCATGACATTAGAAGAAAAAGTTGAACTGCTTGATATGCACCATAGATTGAGATCTGCAGCCGCAGCTGCCCACAATTTCAAGATACATGACTCCAGCATAAGGACCTTTGTTAAGAAAAAATTGTGGAGCCATCACTGCAGCTACGTCAGTAGATGTGAAAATCTTGCACTTTTTGCAAACTATCTTTTTATCTCATTTTGAAAATGCAGCTTTTATATGGGTGCAGGGTTGTTACAAGAAAGGCATACCTATAGACTAATATGACTCAAGAGAAAGTGAAGTCATTAGACGACAACTTAAAGCAAAAGGAAGGTGAAGAATCTAAAGCTGAAGAAGTTAATGCCAGCAAAGGATAGTTTGATAATTTTATAAAGACATTTGGCTTAAAAAAAAAATAGTCACTCATAAGTGTGGAAGTACATTGGGATTTTCTTTATTTGCAGCTGGACTGACCTAATCATACTATAGCAGAGAGGTAGAGATATGAGAAATAGTGCTCCAATCCTACTGGTCAGTTTCATAAGTGGCATCAGCATAGGACTGGGTGTGTCGTGGAGTATAAAGGGTAGAACTGAGTGTTGGCAGGGCAGTTGGGAAACTGGGAGTTTACCTATGTAGCCAAGTTGTTGCCTCCTTCTGGACTTCATTTTCTCTAACTGTACAATAGAAGGTGGGGTAGTAAACACCTACAGGAGTGGTATTAGGATATGGTTAAGACTGTAAGCACAAGGGCAGGGAATGTTTCTTTTAAACGTTCTGCCTCATTTCTTCTCTTCTCTCTACCACAGCAGCAAAGCTGAGCTGACCTGATGTGCAAGGTATTTTTCTTGGTCTTCCCAAGATCCTGGTAAGGTATTAACATATCAGTTTAAGATGTTGATATCTTTTGTCTTCGAATGTCCATGGGAGCATTTAAATTTACAATGCAGTTAATTGGTTTTCTACCACTGTCTTTGAGTTCCCCACCCTAAAAAAATTTACTCCAACACAAAGTATTAGTAATCAATGCAACATTTACTGATAATTTCATAGGAAAGAGAGGAGACAGTTTATACTGTACCACACAACAAGTAACTCAAGAAATCCCCTTATCGGCTGGATGCAGTGGCTCACACCTGTAATCCAGCACTTTGGGAGGCTGAGGTGGGTTTATCACTTGAGGTCAGGAGGTCAAGACCAGCCTGGTCAACACAGTGAAATCTCATCTCTTCTAAAAATACAAATTAGTACTCACACCTGTAATCCCAGCACTTTGGGAGGCCAAAGTAGGTGGATCGCCTGAGGTCAGGAGTTCGAGACTAGTCTGGCCAACATGGTGAAACCCCATCTCTATAAAAATGCAAAAATTAGCCAGGCATGGTGGCAGCCGAGTGCCTGTAATCCCAGCTACTCAGGAGGCAGAGGCAGGAGAATCAGTTGGACCCAGAGACGGAGGTTGCAATGAGCTGAGATCATGCCATTGCCCTCCAGCCTGGGTGACAAGAGCAAGATTTTGTCTAAAAAATAAAAATTAGTCGGGTTTGGTGGTGGGTGCTTGTAATCTCAGCTGCTAGGGAGGCTGAGGCAGGAGAATCGCTTGTACCCAGGAGGCAGAGGCTGCAGTGAGCTGAGATTGCACCACTGCACTCCAGCCTGGGTGACAGAGTGAGACTCTGTCTCAAAAAAAGACAAAAAATGTTCTTATCAAAATGTCACACCTAAAATAATATTTTAATAACATTGCTCAGGAGTCTATTCAGTTAGTAGCAATAAATTCTGTGTGGATGGAAGGATCTATCTAAATGATCTTGTATGTCTCTTTTCTGCAAACAGCAAAGTTCAGTGGAAAACCTTGCAAACTGATAGCCCTGAATTGGACTCTGGGCTTTGTCACTTACAAACTGTGTAATCTTACACAAGTTACATAACCTCTTTGAGTTCCAGTTGCCTCATCTACAAACTGTGTTAACTAACCTAGGTGAGGTATGCATGAAACTCAATGAAGAGACAGGAAAGAAAAGAGAGGTAATAAAGGAGAAGTTATTGATCAGTACAGAAAAATAGTGTGCTTACAGATGATAGATTGTTCTACAGGCATTGCTTCATATTATACAAACGTTAAAAAACGTTTTTTCTGGTATGTTTTCTGCATTTTGAAACTTAAACAATGTTTAGCTTACTGGAATCATTACTGGAATAATAAAAGGAGAGTAGACAAAAGGTTTCTGAAATAGGACTTTCAATTGGATGACATTTGTGTATGTTCCTTTTGTGAGAGTGGAGACCAGATTTTGAGGATGGACTTTGGTCTATTGATACTTCCAATGGAAATGATCCTGGTCTGGGCAAGTCTTCAAGTCACAGCTCACGCCACAAGAGGGTGCACAAAGACCACACAATACTGAGTTTTGAAGCCAGAACTCTTAGATGATGTCCAACTTCCTCTAGGGCCTCGCGCTCCACAGGGAGTCCCATAATCAAGAATCCTGGCTTGTTCTCTGCATTTTCCCTTTAGATGCTATGAGGCCAGAAGATTCCTAGCTGGATGAATTGGCTATTCCAGCTACTGTATCCTCTTTGTGCAGAGCTGCCTCCCTCAGGAGTGGCTGATGCCTGTGGCCCAGCAGAGCCTCACAAACCCTGGACCCCAAAAAGAGACCTAAGGAACTGCTAACCACCTGTGTCTGAGCTGGGCTGTTTTGTCTTCTTTCAGCTATTTCCTCCTGCCTTCATGCTTCTTGCTCAGCTTTCTCTGATTCCCTCTCAGCTTCCTTTTCCTTGCGCAAGTATATTAACCACAAGAAACCAGGGCTCACCTGCATCAGATGCCTCTAGGCAGTAATAATCAAATCCTCCTGCTGTCCCTTGGACTACCTGCTTCACAGAAATACTGACACAAAGACACAAACATACACACGCACACACACACGAGCTACAAATCCTCCTGCTGGTCCCTTGGACTGCCTGCTTCACAGAAATACTGACACAAAGACACACACACACACACACACACAGAAGCTAATCCTTCCACAGTGACCGGTGCATGGGAAGGGGCCATCTGGGACAGCAGCCCTGGGAGGCAGCTGTGAGGCCTGACCTCAGTTTAAGTCTCAAGTCTGTGCTACACCTGAAGGGGGCATATTTAATCCCATGCACTGAGGATCTGATGTCAATTACCACTGCCCTGGACCTGGGCAGTCTCTTTGGGGCAAATCGAAGTTCTCAGGCCTAGGAGAAGAAGGGAAGAAACTCCAAAGCCAATGCTGGCCACTGTGTGTGAGAAGATGCCCAGCTTCCAGAAATCCTAGCACTCTGCTGGCAAAGGCCCAGCAGGAAGATTCTTCCAGGCTTGTTTGATGATTTTTATGGCAGGGTGTCTGGACGAGCAGACTAATTCAGTTGTTGTATAACTCTGTTTAAACACACAGAAAAAAGAATAAACAAAACCCTCTTACTTGGACTTCACAACACTGTGAAGCACAAACTGCCCCAAGGGCAGCCTTGTCTGCCCCACCTGCTATCTTCCCCCTCCCATCTCATCAAGGCGGGGCAAGAAGCCACTACAGTTGTCATCTCTCTTCTCCTCTCCTTTGCTATGCTGTATTAATTGCTTTTACCATGAGCTTTCTCTGAAGTTCTGGTATGTGAAGGTCCGAGAGGCCTGTAATATACCATTCCTTGAGCTCAGGCCACAGTTCCTGCTGTGGCTTAGAAAATATACTAGTCCCTACAATGCACTAGGAAAAAAAAATCTAGGCTTGTTATCAATTTTCCCAGATAATAATCTCAGCTTTTCCTGCAGGTACCGGGCCTATATTTATTAAAGAATGAGTTACAAAATGTGAAATTGAGAAGGAAGCTTAGAGATCACCCATCCTACACCAAGGATCTCACTTTACAGAAGGTGAAGATGAGGCCAGAAAATAGAGGTGACTTTCCTGAGGTCACACAGCTGGTCAGTGAAAGATTCTGGGCTGAAACCCAGTTACCCTGACTACCAGGTGAAGACAGTCCTGTTCGCCTCAGTTTAAAGCTTTGTGTAGGAGCCAGTTAATTTTTTTTTCCAATAAAGTCTGCATGTCTCTATTTGTGAATGTGGGTAAGAAAATGAGGCCCTGAGAGCAGGTACGATATCTCCGGCATTTATAACCATGCTTGGCAGGTACATGCTAAGAAAATGTTTATTGAATGAATGAATGGACCTGTGTGAACAGAGAAAGGGAGCGGCTATATGCCTAATATTACCCATGACTCAAGACTCAACAAAAGCAGACAAATCAGGGACATATAGGAGTATCAGGAGTACGTTTTCCCACTGGGTATGAAGCCTGAGTGAGGGAAGGGAGTATCTATGTATAAGTGATGTCTGAAAGTATCAGTCCAGTCTGTGATCCCAGGATTCAGCTTAACTTTTTTGGGCTCCATTTCCTAATCTTCCTTAACATTAAGTAACTAGAGTATATCTCCCAGATTGTCTCAGATCTATGTCAGGCCACAGGGCTCAAGGAGGGAATGGATTTCACAGGAAAGTCATCTTATCTTGTGAAATGAGCTCTTTAGGTGGGAAGTTCCCGTAGTGGGTAGAAGGCCAGCATTTCCACCTTCCCAAGCTTCATGTCTCCCTTTCCTCTTTTCACAAGAGTTAATTCTTTAGACTGAGAACTTGGAAGAGAGATGGAAGATTCAGTTTTGAATTGCTTGTATCTTGTGAAACAATCTTGGTATAACAAGTGAACTATTTAAATTCTTAGCACCTATCTGGCCATTTATTTCATTTCTATACAAGTCTATATCCAGTAACAAAGGATTGACGTCCTGTAACCATTTATTCTTCTCTTATCTGTTATAGAAAATGTCTCCCCCAACCTCGGTGAAATAAGCTGGTTTCTTAAAATGTATTTCATACATCCCCCTCTAGACCACCCACTACCACTTAGGAATTCATCTGCCACAAAGCTCCAGCACTGCTGCATCAGATAAATAACAGGCAGGGGAAATGGACTAGAAGAGGAGGCCCAGCATAAAATGGCCCTTCTCTTTTGGATATTAGGTTCCAGACACTTGACAAGTCCCCTAAGGATTGCTGGACAGATTCTGCTACTTACTTTTGGTATCAAGGAGCAGGCTTGGCCTGGGTCCATAATCCCTAGAATGAGGAACTCTACCATCACGGCTGGAGAGCATCTCAGGTGCTGAGCCAAATATACTGTGTTTCTCCTGAAATGAGAATTAACCTGAGCTAAAGTCTTTGTAAAATAAAAACCAAATTAACTACAAGGTCAGATACTCCCATTCACCATAATATGCACTGAATTTTGTGTGCAGAATGGGATCACTTAAGTTCTCTATGATCTTATCACCTCACGGATATCAGATTTAAATTCAGACTCCAGTGTTTTTGCTCGAATCAGTTTTATATGTTACAATGACACCTTGGTGCTAAGAATTAGGTTCTTGGATAGGCAGAATGATTATAATGGGAAAATAAGTTTTATGAAGAAAAATACTAGAAATGGAAATCTATAGTCTGAAGCTGGTTAGGATGAGGATGACTGCTGGATTCCCCAACTGTGGGAATTTTGCAAAGCAACTGCTGATCAGTCGTTTGTATCATCTTGATTCCTGGACCTAAGGAAAGGTACAACATGCTTGGGAACCTCAAAAATCTAAGACACGTTTTAGCTAATTTAGAAAGTTTACTTTGCCAAGGTTGAGGATGCACACCCATGACACAGCCTCAGGGGGTCCTAACAACATGTGTCAAAGACAGTAAGAGCACAGTTTGGTTTTATAAATTCTAGGGAGACATGAGACATCAATTAACATATTCAAGATGAACACTGGTTCTGACTGGAGAGGCAGGACAACTTGAAGCAAAGGCGGGAAGACTTGAAGTGGGGAGGGAGATTCCAGGTCATAGGCAAGTAAGAGACAAATGGTTGTATTCTTCTGAGTTTCTGATTAGCCTCTCAAAAGAAGGCAGCCAGATATGCATTTATCTCAGTGGACAGAGGAGTAATTTTGGATAGAATGGGAGGCAAGTTGGCCCTAAGCAGTTCCCAGCTTGACTTTTCCCTTTAATATAGTGATTTGGGGGCCTCAACATTTATTTTCCTTTTACATTTCCCCATTTTTCTTTTTAAAAATCTTTTGGAGAAAGCATTTTAGAAGAAAATGAGTCTCTGGTCTCACATTTTGTCTGATCTCTCATGGTTAGGATGGTTTATTCCTAGATGGGTTATTAAGAAAGCTCATTTTTAGCAGTCTGTGAAGTCTCATATCCTATGAAGAGAAAATGGGGAGAAGGGGAGAAAAACAATGAACAAAAGAACAATCCTGGGAAATCGATATAAGCCACATTGCTCTGAAGTCCATGTAGCAGTAGGCAATTATGAAAGTGGCTTATATATGTTAATAGGTTGCTGTTATTTTCTTCTGAAGTTTAGTTGTCTAGCTTCAGTTCACAGGGCTTTACAAAAGCACAACTTAATTTTTTTGACTCCAAATTAGGAAAAATGGCAGGGGAAGAAGGAAAAAATTAAAAACATTATTTTGCAGGCTTGTAGCCAAGAAAAATTAGAATTAAGTCCAAACTGTAGAAAATAATAAAAATTGAAAAACATTAGGCAAGACTAGAATCTAACAACAGGTGTTGTATTAGTCCATTTTCATGCTGCTGATAAAGACATACTGGGAACTTTATAAAGAAAAAGAGGTTTAATGGACTCACAGTTTCACATGGCTGGGGAGGTCTCATAATCATGGCAAAAGGCACGTCTTATGTGTTGGCAGACAAGAGAGAATGAGAACCAAGCAAAGGAGTTTCTCCTTATAAAGCCATCAGATTTCATGAGACTTATTCACTACCACAAGAACAGTATGGGGGAAACCGCCCTCTGTGATTCAATTATCTCCCACCAGGTTCCTACCACAATACGTGGGAATTATGGGAGCTACAATTCAAGATGAGATTTGGGTGAGGACACAACCAAACCATATCAAGTGTAATATAGTTTTTGAATCATAATTTTTTCTTCTCTTCAGTTTCCCATTTTTACAAAAGATAAATCATGGTAGGATTGATTTGCTTTATTATACTTGGCTTGATTATTTGCATACAGTGCAGCAAGAATAATTTTTTTTTTACACAGGCTTTTAAATTGGCTTTGATGGAATTTTGTTCCATAGAAGGAACCTCAGATAAGACTTTTTTAAAGGTGAGCCCAGCCATGGATTTGGACCATCAAATACCTATGAGTTGGGTGATCCTCTCCTCTTGGAGTTCCAAGATAAACTTGGGGCTCCTGTGCCTGTCAGAAAGTGACATTCTTTACTTACTACAGGTCAGGAACCCTGTAGAGGGACTGTACAGACAAAGGTATGAGGCCAGTTTTTCCAAGGGGCTTTTATTGGCTACATAAGTCATTTTAATCCTTAAAGGAAAGCGCACCATTCCAGTCAAAGCCTTGGTAAAATAACCAGTTTCTCCAGTTGTGTCCTGTTACAGATGAAAACAGATTCTTATTGTACTTATGCAAATAACTATTATAATAAATTAAGAATACTCACAAATAGTTTTCAAATTCTGTAGAAATCAGGTAGAAACAAGTATGCTCCAAATTTTATTCAAAGGAGTATACTTTACTCAATTGTTAAAAGCTGTAAATAGCTTAAAAGTCTTCTTGACTCTGAAAAAACAAAGGATCAGCAACATTTTAAGCAAAAAGTTAAAAAGAATATTTTAGGCTTCTGATAGTTTTGTCCATGCAGTTAATTGCTATTCTGCCTGATATTCAAGAACATTTCAGCTCTCCATGAGCCCTGAAAATTTTTCCTCTATTCTGATGCCACAATCTCCAAAGTTGTCAGAAACCTGCATTCAAGAGCACCTGTTTGAGTTTTATAGCTGATTATAAAACCACCTTCTAAAGAGGACCAAAACAAGACAACAAGGGCAGCCACAGTCAAAGACACAATTGACAAGGAAATTTGTTACTTCTGTGTCACACAATAATTTATCATAACAATTATAATTATTACTAATAACATACATGAAGTTGTAGCAGCATTATAGGAGTTTCCCTTGATTTTTGGACACTACCAGTAACATGTTCATACAAATACAGCCCAAAGAAAAGCAAACACCATTTCATATTTGACAATGCTTCCTGTATAATTTTTATACCAAATAAGCCAAATATGTCATTTTTGGACTTTAGGGAACCTATTAATATCTTAAAGGGTTAATTTGGTCAGAAAAGGCATAATTTATAATTTCATTTTGGAAAGTTTGTCAGATGTCAAAGGTTTAAAACACTTGATACCAGGCTGGATGTGGTGGCTCAAGCCTGTAATCCCAGAACTTTGGGAGGCCAGGGTGGGCAGGCCACCTGAGGTCAGGAGTTCAAGACCAGCCTGGCCAACATGGTGAAATTCTATCTCCACTAAAAATATAAAAATTAGTAGACTACATCTGTAGCCTCAGCTACTTGAGAGGCTGAAGCAGGAGGATTGCTTGAACCTGAGAGGCAGAGATTGCAGTGAGCTGAGGTCAGGCTATTGCACTCCAGCCTGGGCAACAGAGCAAGACTCCGTCTTTTTTTTAAATATACTTTTTTTATTTTAAAGACAGGGTTTCACCATGTTGGTCAGGCTGGTCTTGAACTCCTGACCTCAAGTGATCCGCCCGCCTTGGCCTCCAAAGTGCTTGGATTACAGGCATGAGCCGCCCTGCCTGGCCAAGACTCCGTCTTAAAATAATAATAATAAATAAAATACTTGATATCATAAAATGTGATTATAGGCCATTGTAAAATAAGTCATTCATTTAACCAAAGTGATCATGCAAGGATTTCAAAAAAAGAGAAAACCTTTATTCTTTGAGAGAGAACACTTAATTTTCCAAACAGTAAGCCCTAATAAAAACAGCATGAAGCCAAATAAATTTGTTTTCCAAATATTACCCATATGCTAGTCTTGCATCAGTGTGCCTTTGACATTAATGGTTAACTTCTACAAAAACTGAATTTATTTTATCTCTTAAAATCTGCCCTCACAATCTCACATGCCCGCCTCTTTTGCAATAGTCCCTGGGCCTTGTGGAATTGAATGGCTTTAATTTCTCACTCTGTGTCTCAAGAATGAAGTTTATTTTGATTGGCATCTTCTATGGGGCCTGAGGATAAGGCTTTAATTGCTGTCAGTGTTTAAGATTTAGCAAGACTTACTGTCTTTTTTAAACCCAGAGTCAAAGCCCTGTAACTTAATGTCACAAGTACTTTAAAATCACATACAGAAAGATACATGGATGTAATAATCTCAATTAAAAAAAATTTAAGCAAACCAAAATGTTAATAATAATGGTAAATGAATTATTTTAATAAAATGTAAAATCTGTTAGGCTAGTTACCAAAAGGCAAAAGAAAAGACCTTCTGCAATGTACAGAATATTATTTTAGAAGAAAACATTTCCTTTACATCTTTAAGAAAGTATTGTTAGCATTGGGCCACAACAGACAGAACTTGAGGGGAAAAAAAGCTTATATGACCTGAAAATGAGTGAAAGGAGAGTGTTATATTTCACCCATTTTAAAAAGGGAGAGAAAACAGAAAACAATGAGATGTACCAAAAGTTGAATTTTAGATTAAAAAAATTTAAAATCTCTTATGATTTATTAAGAGTAAATCAATCCCTTTAGGAAATTTTATTGTTATAATCAATTCTTTAGTGTATAAGTGTTTTTTTTTTACATCAAGCCCAATCTTTAGAAAGACCATTATACTTTCCCTTTAATTATAGACAACTTGATCATATAAAAGTTTGTTTATTTTTAATAAATCCTTTTATTGTGACTTACACAGACCATTAATGACATGTTTGGACTTTCTGGTTTGTCCTGAACATTCTTCTTTCTTAAACAACCAGTCATTTTATTCTAGGTCTAAATTTACTATACAAGATTCTGTAACTTCCCAAAGGGTTCACTTTATCTGCTGCCTAGACAGAACCAATTTATTAAGACAGGGCAATTGCAATAGAGAAAGAGTAATTCATGCAGAGCCAGCTGTGCAGGAGACCAAAGTTTTATTATTACTCAAATCAGTCTCCCTGAAAACTTGGGTATCAGTGTTTTTAAAGATAATTTGGTCAGTTGGGGTAGGGCAGTGAATTGAGAGTGCTGATTGGTTGGCTTGGGGATAAAATAATAGGGAGTCAAAGCTGTTCTCATCTGCTGAGTCAGTTCCCAGGTGGGGGCCACAGAACTGGTTGGTAGGTCCAGGTGGGGCTATCTGGTTGTTATAAATGCAAAAACCTGAAAAGATATCTCAAAAGGATGACCTTAGGTTCACAATAGTGATTATTTCAAGAGTAACTGGGGAAGTTGCAGATCTTCTGACCTCTGGAATAATGGTGGGTAATATTTAGAATCCCACCCCCTCTTATCTTGACTTGGTGGCTGGTCGCCTTTCATTTGTTTTACAAGAACAGTTTAGCCTTTTGGGAAGGGCTGTGATATAAACTATACACCAAATCCCTTCCCAAAGCTAGTTCAGCCTATGCCCAGGAATAAATAATGACAGAGGTTAGAAGCAAGATGGGGTCAGTTAGGTCTAATATCTTTCACTGTCATCATTTTCTCAGTTATGATTTTTGCAAAGGTGGTTTCAATCCTTTCTCATATAAAATTATTTCTCTTTAAACTTTCTTACCAAAAAATACATCTTTATTTCTATACCTTTCTTTACATTTCTCTTATTTCCTTGTTCCTTTTACCTTGTTTTATACATAACTTTTAAATAAGCTTTGAATAAGACAAAAATGATTCACCTTTTTAAAAAGGATACTTTTTTTTTTTTAGAAAGAATGATTATTTATGAAAACTGTGATAGTCATCATTTAAAGTTATGAAATTCACCATTGCAAAATTCTAACTGAGGCAGTGGAAAATATATGACTCCATTTTGCTTCTAACTTCCAAGCTATCTTTATTCATTCCTGGACTTTGGAAGGAACTTATTTTATAGTTTAGCTTTGAAACAAAGATGGTAACAGTCCTTTCCCAAAATATATCTCCTTAATACCTGTGGACTGTACTGCCTAAAGCCATAAGATTAGAAGTTATGGTAATTTTACTAAATAATTCAAGATGTAGTTATTTTCATTAAACCAATATCAATGTCTTATTTATTAAAGATCATACAAGGAAAGATCATTCTGTATTGGGATAGGTTTATAGTTTTGTAACCCCTGTGCTAAATTTTGACACTTTATAGTATTTGGCAGGGATAAGTATGAAATTGCTTGGTTAATAAACGCAAACAAAAATGTATGCTGGCAATTCTTAAGACATTTCTAATATTACTTTACCAATAATTTTAAAGCTAGCTTATTTATTAAAGATTTCACTTAAGTCACATAAACTTGAAAAAGCATTTGACTAGTTTTTCCTTTTTCTGATAAAGTATTTGATTTAAGTGCTTTTATTTTTCTTTAAGCCAATTAATTAGAGCTCTCATATATTTTCAGTAGTGAAACACTATGTACACAACACATAAATACATAGATGTATTAGGCATGCCGATAGAAGTACTCTTATAGATTCATAAAGATCTTTTTTCCCCCATCTTAGACTCTCAGATTCTTGATAACTTTTTCACAGCCTGAGGCAGCTGTCAGCTAAATAGCCTTAAATTTGCATATTAAAGGAAACAACTCAGGTGAAAATAAAATAGCAAAATTTACATCATAAGGTACAGAAAGAAAATGTCCAGTGGTGCTAGAGGGAGATTAAAGATGGATGCCAAATCAAACATAAAATTATAAAAATCTATCAAGGATTGTAATAAGGAGACCAATTTTACTTAGATAGGAACTACCTATTTTTTAACTGGATCTCTGAGCTCTGGGCAGAGGAATTATTTTGACGTTAGACCACTGATGCTTTCATAGTACACTTAAAAATTTTTTTTTAACAAAGACATTTCTAAGTGTCTAAAACATTCTTCCTTAAAAACCCCAGAGTAGCCTCTGTTGCAATAGCCATTAGTGAAGAAAACAAAATTCAGTCAACTGAGGGGAAAATACTTTTGCTCCAAAAAAAGAGACAGGATCCTAGGGGGAAAAAAAGAAACAGGAAGGTCTTTTAAATACACACACACACATGCACACACGTACGCACACATCTTGGATGTTAGCTTTTAATTAAGATGTCTTTTAACAACTGAGGTCCTTTAAAAAAAATCTTTTTAAATCTCATTACTAAATTTCAGCTAGGACAAATTGCTGCTATGTCAGCAGTACCAAGTATCAAACTGGAAAGGGTTTGATTTAGGAACCAAACCCAGGCTGTCATGATGGGAAAAAAAAGAAGGCAGAAACTTAGCTATCAAACTGCAGTATGGGCAACAGCCATTGCTTTCAGTTTGGCCTGGCTGGCAAAAAGGTGGCCTTGTTATGTAAATAAGGCCCCTTTAGTAGTCAAAATAAAAAATCTTTCCTCTTTTTTTTCCTTTTGCTGGCCATTTTTCTCTCCCACAACACCACCTGTTTTTCTGTGTGCATGGGAATTTAGCCACTTCAGAGGCCTTGTTCCCCATAATTTGCAACTTCCTTTGGATTTGATAAAGTCAGATAGAGTTGATCAAACCCAATGGGAAAAGACTGAAACAACAAAGAAACAAGCAAAACAAATGATGGCACAACTTATAAGATCACTGAGTGCTCTAATGGTAAGGAGAAATTAAGACCAGCTGGTTGTTAATCTTAAATTTAACCAAGACAAACCCTAATTCAGTTACTTACCTAGGGATGGGTCTCAGGCTGTAGACCACTCTCTACCTTCCTGGAAGCAGGGGAAAAAAATCTCATCTTCCATGTCAGAAGCGAGCTCAAACTTCATAAAGGAATTACCTGCCTTCCATCATCATGGAAACAGGAAATCTTGCCTTCCTTGTGGAAACAAGTAAAGCTCCAGAAAAAAAAAAAAAAAAAAGGAATTGTATTAGCTTAGTGATTTGAGGACCCAAGATTTATTTTCCTTTCACATGCTTGACTGGCAATAAAAACATGACAGAATCTGGACTGAATAAAAGGACAATACTAGTCTGGCAGATCAGGGGGCTTCTATCATGGACTAATTCCAGCACAGAAGAGGTGGCAAGGATTAATTAATGCGAGAGCTATTAACTGAGTGATTACAATGAGCCAAGCAACAGTCTCCCATTTTGAATACAACAATGTTAAGAACAGAAAAAGGTCTCTGACTTCATGGACCTTATATTCTTACAGACAGATATAGACATTAAGCAATAAATATGTAAATAAGTAAATTCTATGGTATATTAGAAAGTGATAAGTGTTATAAGCAAAAACATAAGAAAGATGAAATCTGAGAGTTTGTAGGGGGAGGGACCAGCAGGTTACAATTTTAAATAGGATGCTCAGGGTAGGCCTCTTTGAGAGGATGGTATTTTAGCAAGCACCTGAAGAAAGTAAGGGAGTTAGCCATGTGTAAAGCTGGGGAAAGTGGGTTCCAGGCAGAAGAAACAGTCAGTGCAAAGTCCCTGAAGTGGGAGTGTTACTAGAGGAACATACCAGGCAAGTAGGATTGAAATCAAGTGAGTCAGCGGGAGAGATGAAGAGAAGTAAAGGGAGAAGAGGAGGGGGCAGATCATAGGCTTTGTTGGCCATTTAAAGGCCTTTGGCTTTTCTGTGAAGGGAACAGTGAGCTTTTATTGGAGAGTTTTGAGCAGAAGAATGACATAATCTGATGTACATCATACAAGTATCTCTTTGGCTCTGCTGGGTTGAGGCATGCGTTTGACTTGAACCAAAGGACCCCTTCAGATGATCATTTCACATCTAGACAAGGAAACAAACAAATGATATATGGAGATGTGTCACAAGCAGCAAGAGAAGGAGATTTAAAATCCAGCTAGGGGCTGCTCTGCTTATGGAGTAGCCATTCATTATTCCTTTACTTTTCTAACAAGTTTGCTTTCACTTAAATAAATAAATAAATAAATAACAGCTAGCGAGTCAGCTATGGAGAGGTTTGTTTTGAACAATCCCATGCAGAAATTCCAGAAATGTTTCCCAATGTGTAATAAGACTTTTTGCAGTGATCGTTCATTTTTGTGCCCTAGAAAGTGAACCTACTTCAAGAGAGCCACTCCAAGGATGTTAAACAGGCCCCGCTTGGCATAGCACAGGCTCCACTAGTGGGCAACACAGAGCCAGAAGCCTTAATACCTCAGTTCACTTTTTTGGGAGGCTCATTCCAGCTGCTTTTTTTCCTAAACAGGAAAGAAACTGCCTTCAAACAAGCAAACTATGCCTCACAACTCATTCACAGCACCAACTTGATCAAGGCATTGGCACACAACACTTATTAAAATCATCCACATCATCATTCACTCAAAGGACATTTATCAAACACTTGTCATATGCTAGGGACTTTTGTAGATGCTGGGGATTTAAAAAGGAAGATTCTTTCCTGTCTTCATATTGCTTAGACTGTAGTTAAAGCACTAATTTATACATTAAAAGTGTTTATAGCCTATGATAAGTGCTTTTCTAGATATAGGAGTCAAAGGCTCTGAGGAGAGAGTAATTTACATTGCCTGAAGAATGGTGAAAACTTCATGAACCTGATTTCACTAGAGTTGCATTTTGAAGTTGTGGAAATTCATGGTATACTCAGGAAATGTTGTCTTCTCTAGGATGGAATATGAAGTTAATGTGAAACAGTGGCAGAAAGGCAGATCAACATTATATTACAAAGGGCCTTAAATGCCTTGCTAAGAAAATCAGAGTGAACACTTTCAGGCAAAAGCAAAAGAAGCCCATAATTATTTCTATCTCTTAGGTAACTTTCAGCAGTGTCAAAGATAGACTTGAGAATCACAGTGAAGTTTCTTTTTTCTCTGTTTTTGACCCTGTAATCATGGGTGTAGAGATCAGGAGTTTCTCCTCTGGAGACTCAATGGGGGGCTACTCTAATAGATGGAAAGACAAAGGATTAAAATAGAAACGTTTCAGTGGCAATAGAGAAGCTGGGACAGATGAAGAGACTTCAGGGATACAGCATGGTAAATATGTCACTTGTACTCTATATGATTCTGTCACCTCAAATAATTGGTAAGCTCTGACTCACCCTGGCAAATGGCATGTGTAGGGGCTGTTTCCTAACCTAACACTGTACTTTAGACACATCTTCATTTGGGTGCCCATTAGATCACTAGATTTCTTAAGGCACAGATCATATCTTTTCATCTTGGTATGCCTAAAGCCTTCCAATGACAGGTCACAAGGTGGGCTGGATATTCGTTGAATGAGTGGAAAATAGGCATTCCTAAACGAAGAAGACAAGCTATCTCTGAGTGTAAGCATTCGTTGTTGTTGTTTTGTTTTCTTCTCCTTTTTTCTTTTCTTTTTTTTTTTTTTTGAGCTGTCTCGCTCTGTCACCCAGGCTGGAGTGGAGTGGTGTGATCTCAACTCACTGCAACCTTTGCCTCCCGTGTTCGAGCAATTCTCCTGCCTCAGCTTCCGTAAGTGCTGAGATTACAGGTGTGCGCCACCACACCATCTCTACTAAAATACTAATTTTTGTCTTTTTGGTAGAGATGGAGTTTCGCCATGTTGGCCAGGCTGGTTCCAACTCCTTACCTCGGGTGATCCGCCCGCCTTTGCCTCCCCAAGTACTGGGACTTCAGGCGTGAGCCACTGCGCCTGGCTTTAGTTTAAGCATTTGCATTAACGGCTCAATGATAGCAAGACAGTATGTTCGTTGATCAGGGTTCAACCTAACCCTTCCTCTCATTTTTAAAAACAGCTTTTATTTGGTAAACTTCCCATCTGACAAATAGCCATAGAGGCTAGAGTACTAGCTTCAAAGTACCTTTTTTTCCTTCGCTGATTTTATCGAGTGGCTCTGTGCCATTGAGTGTTCTGAGAAGACGTTAGAAAAGGGGAAGTACCAGTTTCCATATCAATTTGATGGTGACAGCGAACCAGATTCAAGTCCCTAAATCTCAACTGCACGCCGGCGTTCCAGAATGAAAACGCTGACGTTCTAATTTCCGGCTGGACCCGCAGTATGTTACCGTGGATCGATTGCTTTAGCCTGGCTGGCAGATAACTCTCAGGAGAGGACCGGACACCCATTGGCCCAGGAAAGGCGGCGGATCCGTGACGTCCTCATCTTGGCAGGTGCTTGGGCCGCTGAGATTCTGGAGGCCGCGCTGGATCGGCTTGGCAGGTGTCCAGCTAGCCGGAGATGTAGTCACTTTTGCACCCGAAGCAGTGCGCGCCTTGTGCTAGACCACGATCCTGTGCTATGGAGTCCCAAAATGGTGTGGCGTTTGAGAGGCGGCAGCCAGGAGGCTTGAGGAAGTATGTGTGACTGGGGGATTTGGAAGGGATGGGGCCACCTGCTGGGCCGGCTGGAGACTGCGGGGAATCTCTACTACGTGAGGCCAGGACGGGGACCCTGCCTAGATGGACTGAGAGTTTTTAGACAGTTCTTTTTCTGGTCATGGGTGAGAGACTGGCAAGAGACAACAAAATCAACTGACATCAGAGTCAGATTTTTAACCCAAGTCTTGATGATTACAAAACCTGCATTTTTCTTATTACAGCAGGACGCTTCCTGGGATCACTAGGACTAAATGTGGCTCTTTAACTGTACAATTTTGGACATCTCCCACGGGTCAGTTTCCTGGTCTGTGAAATGGGCTTATTTGTACTTCATATCGTTGTAGAGATATATAAAGTACTTAGCTCAATGTCTGCCTAATGGTGGGGGCTCCCAAAGTGATAGCTGTGTTGTCATTTGTTTCTACAGCTCTTTTGTACGTACCTTTAGTATATTACTGTTGCCATGATCTTAGATTTTGTTTCTTATGTAATTGTGTCCCCTTCTACACTGAAAGCCCTGAGGAAAAGGACCTTGTCCCACTGATAAAGGGAGACTTAGTTATACATGGAAAGATTAAACCTTGGAATTTGTCAGACCCTAGTTGGAATACAAACAGTTCCTTTGTGTGTTTTTTTTCTACCCCAAATGGGCAAGTTGTTTGCTTTTGCAACCCTCAATCTTGCCCATTTGGATAAAGCTTTGAAACAGGAGCTAGGCCTTCCAGTGTGAATTAAGTTCAATTGTACTAACAAGGCCACTTTATTTACACACAACATAAGAGTTACTTTTGGAAGGATTCTGAGTCTTATTTTGGTAGCCTGCCAAATATACTAATTAATTTGTTGGCACAAATGGAGCCAGGAAGACCAAAAACATTAGATTCAATGCTGTTTGTTCCAAGAAAACTACTTCCTGGAATAAACTCAAGTAATAGGTCTTTTTCCATATAGGAATCTTGTGTAAAAACAGCATATTATCACATAAATGCCATAATTACTCTAATATCTTCAAGATGGATTATATTCTTTAGTAAATATTAGTTATCTTTGTGCAACAATATGCTGAAGAAGGCTTTAAAGTACCAGGTATAAATGCCCATCAATGGAAGATTAGCTGAAGAAAATGTGGTACATACACACTATGGAATACTATGCAGCCATAGAAAAGAAGAGATCATGTCCTTTGCAGGAACATGGAGCTGGAGGCCATTATCCTTAGCAAACTAACACAGGAAAACCAAATACCACATGTTCTCACTTGTAAGTGGGAGCTAAATGATGAGAACACATGAACACGAAGGGAATAACACACACTGGGGCCCACTTGAGAGTGGAGAGTGGGAGGAGGGAGAGGATCAGAAAAAATATCTATTGGGTACTAGGCTTAGTAGCTGGGTGATGAAATAATCTGTGCAACAAACCCCCGTGACACAAGTTTACCTATATAACAAACCTGAACATGTACCCCTGAACCTAAAATAAAAGTTTTTAAAAGAGCACCAGGTATATAGTAATAATCTTCTCCTTTTCTTCTTGATAAACCTTTTGAAAAATTATTGAATTTTCTGCTTCAGCTTCTTCTTTATCCCATAAATTCCTCTATCACCAGTGATCTACTACTTTTCAAATCTAATACTTTCTCATTTTGGTCTACCCTGACTGTTCTACAGTACATGCTCCTTATGTACACTCTCTGCTTTTTAAAAACTATTATCTTACATATAAACATTATGCTTAGGCTTCTCCTAGCATGGTGCTGGGTTCCCAGAGGGAGCTTCTTTGGGAGGTAAAATCTGGAGACTGAATTCCGTGTGAACAGGTGAAAGCTTTTTTTTTTTTTTAATTTTTATTGTATTTTATTATTTTATATTTTTACCTAGCCTCAGAAGTAACCAGGTTCATTTCTGTTGCACTCTGGTAGTTACAAACAACCACTAAGGCCAGCTAAGCCCAGATTCAAGGGTAGGGTAATTGAGATTCCATCTCTTGGTGGCAGAATGGCAAGGTTGCATAGCATAAGAAAATGTGAGATAGAAGCTATTTAGAAAATACTATCTGCCATACACACACATACATACACATATATGTACATGTATATGTATGTATATATTTGTGTATATGTATTTGTATTTACACAGAGATAGTTGTCTAAAGAATAACGTTTGTTAGTCTGAACTTTATATCTCTGCTCTTTTGTAGGAATCAAAGTTTTGCCCCATCAGTGCTACTTCATTTTCTCCTCATTATTTTTGTGGTAGCCCACATAGTTACTATACACGAAACATGAAGTAGCCACTGTGTGGGCCATTTATTTATTTATTTTTATTTATTTATTTTGAGACAGAATCTCACTCTGTCATCCAGGCTGGAGTGCAGTGGTGTGATCTCATCTCACTGCAACCTCTGCCTCCCAGGCACAAGCAGTTCTCATACCTCAGCCTCCTGAGTAGCTGGAATGACATATGTGTGCCACCACGCCCAGCTAATTTTTATATTTTTAGTGGAGATGAAGTTTCGCCATGTTGGCCAGGCTGGCCTCAAACTCCTGACCTCAAGTGAACCACCTGCCTCTGCTTCCTAAAGTGCTGGGATTGCAGCCGTGAGCCACCATGCCCGGCCCATTTGCCACTTTAAGTCCTTGGATGAGCAGCTAGGCTCATCTCTTTAACCTAGTAAGTGAACCTGTGGAGAGAGGAAAGTGGTCTGGCTTCCCAGCCTCAGTCATTAATTAGAAGATAAAGAACAGGGGTTCTTCTTTCTGTATAATTTGGATGATACATGTAATCTCTCAATTTACTGGGATTTCCCTGGAGTCCATTAGCAGATTGCCCGTCCTTTTCATCATGCTCTGTTTTCTGAATGCCAACTAGGAAATTTTCCACCATGCACAGGTTGCTTTTCACCATTGGATAAACATTGCTTGAAATTATGTTGCTAGGCAGATGCAACTTTGAATGTAACAAGAATTTTGATATTGCTGTGGTAGTCTCCTAAAGTGGGCCTTACAGCCAGCAAGGAAACATGCTTCATATTCTAGTTAACTTTGGTTTGCTATAATGTGGTTAGGTTAAGAGAAAGTTTCAGCAGAAAGGTGAAATTCCTAACTCTGTCCACCTCCCAGGTAATCCTACTTTCCATGGACAATTATACCCCTAGACATGCACATGTACCTCAAAATCTTCTCAGCCCACAGTGCTTTCCAAATTCCATGTCCCACTTTCTATGTTTTGCAGTATCTGTGTACCACCCTACTACCTGTATTAGATTTTTATTGTGTTAACAAGCTACCGCAAAGTTAATGGCTAAAACAATACAAATTTATTATATTACAATTCTTGAAGTCAGAAATCTGACATAGGTGTCACTGGGCCAAAATGAAAGTGTTGTCAGGGCTTCTGGAGAATCAATGAGAAAATTTATTTCTTTGCCACTTCCAGCTTCTGGAGGCTGCCCTCATTCTTTGTTTGCATTTCTCTTCTATCTCGAAGGGCAGCGATGGCAAATTGAATCCATCTCACATCACTTCGCTCTGACCTCCACTTCTGCCTCCCTTTTTCACCTTTAAGGACCCTTATGATTACATTGGGCCCTCCAGGATAATCCAGGATAATCTTTCTATCTTGAAGTCAGCCATCAGCAACCTTAATTCCTTTCTGCCAAGTAAAATAACATATTTACTTTCCAGGGCTTATAAGGTAGATATCTGCCTACAACAAGATTTTTATTATTTTGGAGATATGTATATCTCGACACACTAAAATACTTGAATAGCAATTGTAAGCCATCTACAAGTTACCACTTAACCCTTAGGTTCTTTTCAACCTTCATAATATCTGAAGCACTACTGTATTAGTCCATATTCATGCTGCTGATAAAGACATACCCAAAGCTGGGAACAAAAGAGGTTTAATTGGACTTACAGTTCCACATGGCTGAGGAGGCCTCAGAATCATGGTGGGAGGTGAAAGGCACTTCTTACATGGCAGTGGCAAGAGAAAATGAGGAGGAAGCAAAAGTGGAAACCCCTGATAAACCCATCAGATCTTGTGAGACTTACTATCACGCACGAGAATAGCATAGGAAAGACCGGCCCCCATGATTCAATTTCCTCCCCCTGGGTACCTCCCACAACTCATGGGAATTCTGGGAGATATAATTCAAGCTGAGATTTGATTGTGGACACAGCCAAACCATATCATCTATGAGCCAATGAGATCTTATCTTAAGTAGAATTCTCTACCTATCAGATAGGCAAAGATGAAAACATTTGACAATGTACATAATTAATGAAAATATGTAGATATATGCACATTCACTGTTGTTATTAACTAATTTGATATAAATTTGGTAAGTGTACAAAAACTTAAAATAGCTATTCTTTTTGGCCTAACATTTCCACCTCTGCAAAGTAAATATTGAGATATTCTTTACAATATTGTTTGTAATTTTGAAGAAAAGAAAAAAGAGATAGGCTCTCTCTATATATAAATATATAGATATATCGTAATTTATATATACCAAATATACCTGGCACACATATATCTCTGATATATCTATACAGAGTTATATATAAATTATGATATATCCATATGTTAAAATAATACCCTTAAAAATGTGTGGGTAGAGGACTTCTCGTTTTTGTCCAAGATGAAGTATCCCCATTCCTCCCTAGTATTCCCCTTTGCAACTAAAAAACCCTGAACTTAACAAACAAATATAGGAAGACTCTGGAAGATGGAAAGAAGATGATGACAGACTGCCTAGGGGCTCATAAAACTTGATTAAGAACTGAGATGAAGGCTGGGCGAGGTGCCTTACGCCTGTAATCCCAGCACTTTGCAAGGCAGAGGCAGGTGGATCATGAGGTCAGAAGTTTGAGACCAGCCTGACCAACATGGTGAAACCCGGTCTCTATTAAAAATACAAAAATTAGCCGGGTGTGGTGCTGCATGCCTGTAATCCCAGCTACTCGGGAGGCTGAGGCAGAACAATTGTTTGAACCCAGGAGGTGGAGGTTATAGTGAGCCGAGATTGCGCCACTGCACTTCAGCCTGGGTGACAGAGCGAGACTCCACCTCAAAAAAAAAAAAAAAAAAAAAAGAACTGAGTTTAAGTAGTCACCTAGCTTCTGAAAAATGGATAATTTCTCTCAATTCTTGTTTCATGAAAACATTTTGGTAAATAGCAAAGAGTCTTTTCCCAACAAAAAAAAGATCCTTAGGGATAAATGGCAAATTCAAATCATCCCAGACATCTATATATTTACTTCTCAGTTTTGGAGTGGATACACTTGTGGGATGTGCATTCTAGGACGGCAGAAAACCAGACATAGTCCTTGGAAGCCTCAGGCTTCTAAAGAAACATTCTTATTATAAAACTATTTCCGTGTAAGTGAGTGAAAAATATAGTCATCATTTTAATTAACACGTCTCTAGTTCTACTTGAAAAGCATTTAAAGAGGTTGGTAGGACACCTGACTCCCTTAGCAGTTGCTGAGCAAATCCTCTGAAAAGCAGTGGAATTTGAATAACTCAGAGGATGGCAGAGAAGGAACATAAGGATTTTGGAAAAGAAAGATATGAAGAATCCATCATGATCCTCTTTAGCAGGGCCTGCCAGGGCAAGGAAGGGGGGTCTCAGTGGACTTTGTCTTCCTGGATCATTTTGTTCACTTGTATAATATACTTAGTTTTTGAAACTGTATTTATTCACTTTGGAATTACTCTGGGAGTCAAGGAGGGTGGGTCCACCTGTGTCAAATGCTTCTGAGAGTTGATGTGAGAAGAGGGTACAGAATTGATCATTGAATTTGGCAACATGAAGGTCATCAGGAACCTTTACTGAGGAAGAATAGGCATGAAGCTTCGTTGGAGTGGATTGAAGAAAGAGTGGAAAGTAAGGAAGTGAAAACAGTGGATATGGGAAACTTCTGAGAAATATTTTGCAGTTAAGGGGGATGGAGAAGTAGACTGGTATCCAGAAAGAGAAGATTAATTTGGTTAGGGTCATTGATATGGTTTGGATTTGTGTCTCTACCCAAATCGTATTACCCAACAATTAATCCCCAACATTAATTATAATATTGTAGGTGGGGCCTGGTGGGAGGTGATTGGATCATGGGAGTGGATTTCTCATGAATAGTTTAGCACCATCCCCCTTGGTACTGTGCTTGAGATAGTGAGTGAGTTCCTGTGAGAGCTAATTATTTAAAAGTGCATAGCATCTCCCGCCTTGCTCTCTTGCTTTTACTTCTGCCATGAGAGACATCTGCTCCTCCTTTGCCTTCTGCCATGATTGGAAGCTTCCTGAGGCCTCCCCAGAAGCAGAAGCTGCTATACTTCCTGTGCAGCCTGCAGAACCTAAGCCAATTAAACCTCTTTTCTTTGCAGATTACCCAGTCTTGGGTATTTCTTTATAGCAATGTGAGAATGGACGAATACAGTCGTTTTATGAAGAACGTTTTTTACATTGGCAAAGGGTAACCCTAAAGATTTCAAAATCAGAGAATTTGTTAAAAATGTAGGTTTGGGCTGGCCGTGATGGCCCCTGCCTATAATCCCAGGACTTTGGGAGGCCAGGGCAGGGAGATTGCTTGAGCTCAGTAGTTTGAGGCCAGCCTGGGCAATGTGGTGAGACTCCATCTCTATTTATTAAAAAAAAATTTAAAAATAGGAAGGGTAGGAATGGAAATGGGAATGTGGCAGGAATAACTTGAAGGAAAGGGTAATGTTGAGAGACTGGTAGAGCAGATGCAGCAGTAGTCCAAGAATAAAGGGGTAAGAATATGAGCCTGGGTGGTGGCCACCAGGATGGAAATTAACAAACAGAAGTAAGGGCCATTAAAGAAAATAGTGATATTTGCTGAAGAACTTTGAGCAGAGTGCTCTAATCACTTGCTCAGAGATGAAAATGTGGGACTGAAAGGGATCTTAGTATAAACTTATTTTACAGAAAAGGAAGAAACAATTCCAGAGAAAGGAAGAAGTTAAAGCATATATTTTACATAAAAGAATTGGCTGGGTGCGGTGGCTCATGCCTGTAATCCCAGCACTTTGGGAGGCCAAGGCAGGTGAATCATGAGGTCAGGAGTTTAAGACCAGCCTGACCAACATGGTGAAACCCAGTCTCTACTAAAAATAAAAAAAATTAGCCGGGTGTGGTGGCATGTGCCTATAATCCCAGCTATTTGGGAGGCAG
This sequence comes from Cacajao melanocephalus, assembly GCA_963573385.1. NCBI lineage: Eukaryota > Metazoa > Chordata > Mammalia > Primates > Pitheciidae > Cacajao > Cacajao melanocephalus. The sequence continues at coordinate 49,147 of CAUYLG010072090.1, forward strand.
AGGCAGGAGAATTGCTTGAACCCGGGAGGTGGAGGTTGCAGGGAGCTGAGACCACACCACTGCACTCTGGCCTGGGCAACAGAGGGAGTCTCCATCTCAGAAAAAAAAAAAGAAAGAAATTAAGTATACACATAAATGTAGCCAGGCAGAGTGGCTCACAGCTTTAATCCCAGCACAGGGCTAAGGTGGGCAGATCGCTTGAGCCCAGGAGTTCGTGACAAGCCTGGGCAACATGATGAAACCTCGGCTCCACAAAAAATACAAAAATTAGCCAGGCATGGTGGTGCACTACTTGGGAGGCTGAAGTGGGAGGATCGCTAGAGCTTGGGGAGGTTGAGGCTGCAGTGAGCTCTGATCACACCACTGCACTCCAGCCTGCGCAACACAGCAAGACCCTGTCTCAGAAAAAAAGAGTTAATAAAAGTATACACATCAATTTACTTATGTATGTGTTCAGAGCATAGTTGTTGCTGAGAACGTCCCAGTTAGGGGTCCTGGATAAGATTGTCTGAACACTTTGCTTCTTGGTCTTCAACAGCCCCCATTGAAAAGGGCAGCATTTGAGGATTTCCCCATTTGTGCCTCTTACATGTACCCCAGAGGGCAGGACCATTGTACACATGATCAAAACTCACCCTTTGCTCTGGTGAATGTCAGTTTAAACTGCTGGCTCTTGGGCCTTTGCTCTGCAGTTGTACTCTGTGGTCATCTTGAATGTGTCAGCTTTCACACTCTCCTCTATGCATCTCTGGTCCTTAGCTGACCAACTCTCCTGACATTCCTTCCTGTTGGTGCTGGCTTACTCTCTGCCTCCAAAGCTATTTAGAGTTCAGGCACTTGCCCTCCTTGTCGCTACCACCCAGAGAGGCTCACTTCTGAATTAGCTCTGTTTGTAAGGAAGAACTGTCTAGCCCTTTGGAAGGGGTGCTACTTAGGCTGTGGTGGCACAGCACTTTCATGTTTCATGTTTCCCACATTCTACTCTTCCTGGGTGCACAGATGCTTCCTTAAAGCATCTAGCTTGGCTACTCTCACCATCAGGTAGGAATGAATATGTAAACCCCAATAGTTATTTCCCAGAGGCCTCTGAGCTACACATAAAGCCAGGAATATGGCCAGGCTTATGTTGTGTAGAATCATCCATTCAAGGAAAATTGAGAGAAACTGTCAGGAAGTCTCCTCTAACCTGGCACTCATCTGCTACCTTGGGCAGATTATTGAACCATTCTAGGTCTCACATTCCTCATCTGGTGAAGATGAAGTGAATAAATATAGATAAAGCCTTTAGAATAATGCCTGGCATTTTGGTTCTGTTCCAGATAAGGAGGAGGGTATATAATCACATCAAATATTGACATACACGCACAGCCGCTTTGATGGACAGAGATCCACTTGGCCAAAGCCTTACGGAAGTGTAACTAAAGGTTAGGTGAAAATGTTTCCAGATGCTGCCACTCCTTTCTCATTTAGTTTTTTTTCCTGGAGACCCTAAGTATGAGTGGTGCCTACAGGAAGAATCTGCACTATTAGCCAGGAGAAAGAAGGCACGTGACAGGGTAGCAAAGCTTGCTGAGGAGGAGAGATAGGGAAAATGTGAGTGCAGACAGCCTAGGACTGCTGTTTGAGATCTCCATCTCACCTGGGACCTTATCTGCAAGGTTGCTTTCTGTGCATGAACACCATGTGGTGGGAGTCATGAGGCCTTTAAAAGGCAGGCTGACATCTATGGCAGACAGTAGAAGAGCCCTGTGAGAAAGAAACTGAGCAAGGAGCATCATACGTAACCAAGGAAACGTGCCGAATAGCCCCAGCTGGGCCTTACTGAGAGGAAGCTGGCTGGAACAAGAGCAATGGGTAGAATGGGGAGGTGTCTATAAAGTACAGATACTCAGCTTTCTCTTTGTTTATGAACTCTCAGATGGAAATAAAGAAACTTGGAACTGTGTGTGTGTGTGACAGACACAGAGAGAGAGAGAGGGAATATGAATGAACAAGTTGGGGTGATCTTTAAAATATGGCTGTGGGAAATAGAAAGTTCTTTTTAAAGTTTCCTTTCTTGTTAAAGAATAAGAGTGCTGGCCGGGCGCGGTGGCTCACGCCTGTAATCCAAGCACTTTGGAGGCCAAGGCGGGCGGATCACCTGAAGTCGGGAGTTCAAGACCAGCCTGACCAACATGGTGAAACCCCGTCTTAAAAAAATGAAAAAAAAAAAAAGAATAAGTGTGCTAACAACTTTGTTAAGCCCTAACCTATGCAGCTGTTAAACATTCCATGCTTACAGGCACGTCGTACATTCTGTGTCCTTGTACTTTAACCAAGATATCTCTGCTGGATGTGCGTACAGGCATGTGCCAGCTCTCCATGGCTTTTATCTGTTTAGAAAAATTTTAAGTTGTTAGTCAACAGGTTTTAGTTTAAATTGTAAGGTCTGGCTCCAGCCAACGGAGATCAGACACAGCAGGAAGGAAGACCCCAGATGCAAAAGGTATAAATTTGTGTGTTTTCTTTTGCTCATTGTACTCTCCTGGCATGATGGCTAGTAAGGGTACCTTTCCTGCAGTCCAGGAAGTAAAAATTGCATTGCTGAAAGATCCTTTGTTTCAGTGCTAATTTTTCTTTGCGGCACCAAGCATCTGTTTCCAAAAATGGCTAAGCCTGATTTAAACCCCGTTCCTGAATTGCAGAAATTCCAAATCCCTCCCTAAGATTTCTGTGAATTTCTAGGTGGGCCCATGTCTGCTAGAATCCCCCATTGACTCCACATTCTGATTCCACTGAGTGCATTTCATTTATAGATAATTTCCACACCCTGTTTACCGGCCTGCTGAAGTTAGAATCTAGGTTTGCCTCTTAGCTGCTGCGTGACCTTGGACAAATCACTTAACCTCTCTGTGCTTCTGGTGCCTCACTCACAAAATGGAGAAAATATAATTGCTTACCTTATAGGTTTGCATTATTATTAAATAAAATAGTTACTATAAAGCTTTTAAATATGTTAGTGTTTGTATGGAGCTTAGAATTCCACTTGGCATGTAATCAACATTTTTACATTATTATTATGCTGAGCTGATTATTATGCACTAAAACAGATGTTGAGCTCAGCCTCTTTTCTTTCTTTCCACTCAAAACAGCCCTCTCAAAAAGGTCTGTGTGTATTTATGTGTGTGTGTAGAGAAGACTTTATTAAATATTAGAGTGATGAAGACATTTTCATTTCATTTGTGCCAACAATGTGTAATTTCAGGGTATATATTTAATAGTTCTTTTCCCAAAAGTTCTTCAGACATTTCCAGTTTAAACTCACCATTTTCTCATTCTTCCTGCGTTCCACATTTCTAATCTTTGTGAATGCAAAGTAATTTAGCTACTTGTTACTTCACCTTTAGCTTTATGTTCTCAGGGTCTCATCTCCCACCCTAAACCTTTTTTTCAAGAATTGCCTTAAGCACAGGTAGTTCCTTTGTACATATCATGCAGTATAGTTCCCAGTGGTTCTCATGAATTCTTTAAAATCGAAGTATGTTGAAAGCAATCTGATTAATTATTTTATCATTTGAACTTTTACTCTAGTGCAGTTTTTCTCTAAATCCACATTTGTACACTTTAGGCTGCAAAAGTAACACCAGAGACTGTGAGCCCCTAGAGAGCAAAGATCAAATTGCTTTCAATGTTATACTCACAGCAGTACCCAGTCAGTGGCTCAAAAATTGATATACACTTGTATTTCATTGTCTCTATCTTTTTATTTCTTTTTTTTGAGTTGGATGCTTGCACTATTGACAGGCTGGAGTGCAGAGGCGCAATCTCAGCTCACTGCAACCTCTGCCTCCTGGATTCAAGCAAGTCCCCTGCCTCAGCCTCCCGAGTAGCTGGGACTACAAGCACGGGCCACCACGCCTGGCTAATTTTTTGTATTTTAGTAGAGATGGGGTTTCACCATGTTGGTCAAGATGGTCTCTATCTCCTGACCTCGTGATCCACCCACCTCAGCCTCTCAAGGGGCTGGGGTTACAGGCATGAGCCACCACGCCTGGCCGTCTATGTCTTTTGAGTAGGAATGAAATAACTTTTTCTAGGGGAAGGCTTCCAGCCTGGCGTTTTATTTGCAATTAGTAGATATACAGGTGCAGAATTTCTTCACTATCATGACAGTAAAGCAAATGATTTCTTTTGGGCTCAACTAGGTAAAGGCCCAAATGGTATCTGTTCTACTGTATAATCCGGGAAGCTTTTGAGCATCACAAGTAATTCTCATTCTTTCCACTCCACAGGATTTGATTTCCAACTTTGTGTTGTTGTAATTAATCTCCTTCATACTTGATTTTTCTGTGGCATAGTAAATAACTTCAATTTCTTTTTCTTTTTTAAGGAAAATATATTTTTTTATTGCTACACCAGCAGTGATACAAAAAGTCTAAACAGAAAAGTGTTCTTTTTTGTTTTAAAGATTTATTTTAGGTTCAGGGATATATGTGCAGGCTTACTATATAGGTCAACTCATGTCACAGCGGTTTGTAGTACAGATTGTTTCATCACCCGGGTCTTAAGCCCAGTACCCAATAGTTATTTTTCTGATTCTCCCCCTCCTCCCAGCCTTCACCCTCAAGTAGGGCAAAGTGTGTGTGGTTCCCTACTGTGTGTCCATGTGTTCTCATCATTTAGCTCCCACTTATAAGTGAGAGCATGCGGTATTTGGTTTTCTGTTCCTGCATTAGTTTTCGAGGGATAAATAACTTCTATTTCTACCACGTTTAACATTGTGACTACAGGTATTCCTCCCAGTGGGGTATTCCTGAGAGAAGAAAAGATAAAAGAAATGGTGTCTAAAAGGGAAATGTGACATTCTTTTCTCCATAGACATGTTATTTTTAAAACGGCAGATGTCTCTTTTGTTTCATATACAATTTTGTTTAAAAAAATTTTGCGGCTGGGCACGGTGGCTCGCGCCTGTCATCTTAGCACTTTGGGAGTGTGAGGCAGGCAGATCCCTTGAGATCAGGAGTTTGACACCAACCTGGCCAACATGGTGAAACCCCATCTCTACTAAAAATACAAAATTAGCCGGGCACGGTGGCACCTGTAATCCCAGCTACTCAGGAGACAGAGGCAGGAGAATCGCTTGAACCTGAGTGGTGGAGATTGCAGTGAGCCAAGATCGTGCCACTGCACTCCAGCCTGGGAGACAAAGTGAGATTCAGTCTAAAAAAAAAATTGTATTAAAGAGTCTGACTCTAGTGTTTTTTATGTTTGATCCTGACATCTTTATAACCTTGCCTCTTCTTCTTCCCCTCTGTCCCACATATAGAAAACTGATTTTAAAAAAAAAAAGCTCAGGTGATGTCTCCTTTGGCACCAATAGGAAGTTCAAACAATGCCTAGGAATGCTTGACCAGTCTCACTCCCTAGTCACCATAAAAACCCCAACCCAAACCACTTTCTCTGCTTTCCTAGGCCATTTTTGGATCTGCTTGGGAGCGACCTCTTTCCCCAGAAAGCCTTATGATGTGAGTATTAAATCTTTTCATACTCTTTTGGTAGGGGGTAGTTGACAACAAATTCTACAGAGTGTCCACAATTTAATTAAATATTTGATGCATACAAAGAAATATTTATATGTTTATTTATATGCTTAAAATAGAAAAGTAGCTGTCTTAGTCTCTTTCTGCTACTATAAGAAGATACTTTAGTCTGGGTAATTTGTAAGCTATAGAAATTTATTTCTCACATTTATAGAAGCTGGGAAGTCCAAGATCAAGGTGCCAGTAGGTTCAGTGTCTTGTGAAAGCTGGTCTGTGCTTCCAAGATGGTGCCTTGTTGCTGTGTCCTCAGATGGTGGAAGGGACAGAAGCTGTGGCCTCATGTAGCAGAAGAGATGAAAGGACAGGCAGCTCTCTGAAGCTTCTTTTAGGAAGCCATTAATCCCAGTCACAAGGATGGACCCCAGATGACTTAATCACTTCCCCAAAGGCCCCACTTCTTAATATCACCACAATGGGGATTCAGTTTCAACATAAGGATTTGGGAGTGACACAAACATTCTCAAACCATAGCAGTAGCAATTACATATTTAAAAAGCTCTAGAAGTATCATAAAAAATAGAATATTATATTTGCATTGCTTCTCCCTGATTTCATGCTTCACTTTCCCTAAACCAGTCCCCACTGCAGCTCATCAGGGTTTTAATGAGGCTGAGTTTGTTATTTGTTTATCACTCCCTTTCTTTCAGTTTATTTTATGTTTACATTTTAACACAGATGTAAGTATTTATAAATTGTGTGTGTGAGATGCTTTTTTGAGTTGAGGTTCTTGCTATGTTGCCCAGCCTGGTCTTGAACTCCTGGGCTTATGGGATCCTCCTGCCCCAGCATCCTGAGTAGCTGAGATTACAAGCATGTGCCACCATGCCTGGTTTATGTTTACTGATTCATCATAACTGAAATCTTATGGTATATCCTATTTGGGGACTTTTTCTTTGCAATGTTATCTTTGAAAGTTTTCTTCATATTGATGTATGTAGCTGCATGCATTCATTGTCTCTACTATATTGTATGTCCATTGTCCATAAGTAATTTATGAATTATCCTTTCAGTAGACATGTTGGATTTTCCCCCTTATCTTTTAATCTTACATGTAGTAGTACTATGAACATTCTTGTACATGAGCTCTGGTGAAAATGTGCAAGTTTCTTCAGCGTATATGCCCAGGAGTGGAATTTCTGGATCATACAGTGTGCGCAGCTTTAACACATTTGATGATGACAAATCGATATTCAAAGAGGCTATAAAAATTTACATTCTGGTTTCATATCTAACCATTTGGATAAACAATTTTCCCAGCACCATTTGTTGAAGCGTTCTTAACCTACTGAACCACAATATAATCTCTGCCATAAACCAAACTTGCATATATATGTGGTTTCTGAGTTCTCTATTCTGATCTATTTATTGGTCTGTTTTCATCTGTTTCTGTACAGGTGCAATGCAGGCTTATGAATATAGCTTAGTTATAAGCTTTGATACTAATAGAATAAGACTCCCACTTTATCCTTTTCCTTTAGTAGTGTCTAAATTATTCTTGACCCTTTGTTCTGTAAAAATTTTAGACACAATTTATTGAGCCACTGACCCCAAAAAACCCAAAACTTGTTAAACTTTGATTGTCATTGAATTGAATCTATAAATCAGTTTGAGGAAAACTGATATCTTTGCAGTATTGACTCTACCTATGTATAACATGGCGTAACTCCCCATTTATGGAAGTCTTCTCAAATGTCCTTCAATAAAGTGTTACATCTTCCCCACAGGAAAGGCTTGTGCATCTTTGGTTTTATTTATTCCTACCTGTCTTATTTTTTTGCTATTGTAATGTAATCTTTTTAAAAATTAAGCTTTATATTTAAAATAGCTATGGATTTGATGGTGTTTGATGGTATATATAAAAGACCTAACATGTATGTCTTGGTTTTAATTCAAAATGCAACAACCTTGCAATAATCCCTCATTAATTCCAATATTTTATCTAGAAATTGTTTTGTTTTCTATCTGCACCTCTGAAAAATAATGGTGTTTGTTTTTTTCCCTTTCCAGTCCTTGTAACATTTACTTCCTTTTCTTGCTTTTTACTGGCTAGAATTTTCAATACAATGTTCTATAGCAAAGTCTTGTTCTTGATCGTAAAAGAGAAGGTTTTTACCATTAAGTATATATGTAGACTTCTGTAGATACTTTACACTGGGTGGTGGTTATCCTGGGAGTGCTCTTTGGTTGTCTGACAATGCACTTTCTGGGACTGGGAGGGAGCACTGCCTCTCCCCAGCTCAGCAGGAAGGAGTAAGGCTGAGTCCAGCTTCACTAAGGACTGAAAGTTCTACTTCCTTGAGATGCCTGAATCCAATTTCCCCAAGATCACCACTAAAAATGAAAACATATGATCACACAAACACATAAACATAAATGTTCACAGCAGAATTATTCACAATAATCAAAAAGTAGAAACAACCTGAATGCCCATCAACTGATAAGTGGATAAATAAAAATTGGCCTATTCATACGATGGAATATTATTGATAAAAAGTAATGAAATACTGATGACACATGCTATGAAGTGGATGAACTGCAAAACCATTATGCTTAGTGAGAAAAGCCAGTCATAAAACAGATATTGGATGATTCAATATATTAAATGTCAAAAAATGGATTTATAGAAAGTAAATTAGGAATGGATATAGAGAGTGACTATGAAGGGACATGAGGTCTCTTTTTAGGGCGATGGAAATGTTCTAAAATTCAGTTGTGATAAAGGTAAAATTAGGTTCTATAAAATTAGGTTGTGGAACAGCACTGTAAATATACTAAAATCCACTGAATTATACACTTAAAACAGGCAAGTTTATGGAATGTAGATTATATCTCAATGAAGCTGTTTTAAAGAAGGATCCATAAAAGCTGGCAATGTTCCACGACAACTGATTGTGTGGCATCTAACCCTGTATCTCTTGGTGTCTAGGTCCTGACTGATTATTTGCTGCATATGAGGCTGCTCTGATGCTTGCATGGAGAGTAGAATAGCAAAGGGGCTAGGCATTATCACAAATCACTGAACAGCTCGTATCACCCATTTCTTGCTACTTAAGTCCTAACTGTATTCTTACACAATAATAAGCCTGTAGCAAGGCTACAGAATAATGGGCTCATGAATGAAGTAGCCATGATGGCAGAGATGAAGGCTATGCACAGGCACAAAAGCAGACCATCCCTCTCACCATAGCTGACCTAGCTACTGCTGCCACCCTGCCTGTTGATGATGGAGACTAATGGTGAGCTCTTACTAGTGCGTGAATCTTTGAGGAGACCAACAAGCTACTTAGTGACACTTGATTACTTAAGACCCCTTGTACCCTAGAAAGTGTGACAATTCATTTTGACTAAGATTGACATGTTTTCTATGTATAAGTTTACCTTTTCCTGCCTGACTTGGCTAGCACCTCTGTTCAGGGGCTCATAGAGTATCTGATTAACTAACATAGGATCTCTCATATACTATTACTTCAGATTGAAAGAACAAAAGTTATGACAAAAGAGGTTTCGCAGTGGGCACATGCCTGTATAATCTGCTGATCCTACTGCATCCACATTGCTTGTAACACATTGCCTAATAGAGTAATGGAGTCTTCTATTCCACTATCTTGCTTCACCTCTCAGGACACTATAGAGTAATGGAATGGCCTCTAAGAAAAGCAGTTGAGGCAACAGCTTGGGGATGACATCCTACAAAAATGAAGCACTGTCCTTCAGGATGCAGTATATAAATTAAACCAGAGGTTTGCAAACAATGGTTCATAGGCCAAATATGGCCTGATGCAGTTTTTATTAACAGAGTTTTATTGAACAGAGCTACCACTCATCATTTACATATTATCTATGGTTCTTTTTATGCTATGTCAGCAGTGTTGAGTAGCTGTGATAGAGACCGTACACTGTACAAAGATCACAAAATTTACCATCTCACCTTTTACGGGAAAAGTTTGCCATTCTTGCCTTAACCAGTGGTCATTGTTTTTCTCAATAAAATATTGAGCCTCAGGGCCAAAGGATGGGAGGTAGGATGGTCCTGTGCCAGCAACCCACTTGGGAAACGTTTGCTTTCAGTTTTGACACTCTAGCTCTTTAGTTTAAGAACTAGAAGTGCTGGTTTGTAGAAGGGGGAATGTTTCTACTAGAGGACACGTTAATGGTTCCACTAATATTAAAGCTATGGCTGCCACTGACCATTTTAGGTCCATTGTGCTAGTACACCAGAAAGAAACGTGTTAACCATACTTGAAGGGGTAGTTGTCTTCAAGAACCATGAGGATTCATAATAATTATTATGCTATGTAATGGTGGCAGGGAAGACTATATTAAGCACTCACATGAGCCACTTGGGGTATCTCTCAGTAATCCCAACCCCTATTTTAACTGTAAATTGGCAAGTAGAGCAACTATGGTCAGATAAGTTCATGGTAACCAAAATCTCATCCCCTTCAAGTGAGACCACCAGGCAAGCCACCTAGACCAGCAGAAGTGCCAGCTGAGGGAGAGGGAGATATTGAATGGGCAGTAAAGAAAGGCATCAGTATCAGTTCTGATCTCAGGACCAATTGCAGCAGTGGAAGCTATAGCTTCATTGCACTAACTAGGAGCCCATCGTCATCTTAAAAGACACAATCCTGAATGCTGAAATCCCAAAATAGCAAAACTCCTAAAGTCCCAAATACCAAAAGCTACAATCTCGAAAAATCAAAATCTAAAAGTACCATTCTGGAAACAATAATCAAAAATTATTTAAAATATATTGATTTATATTTTTTAAAAAGGATTTCAGAAACATGAAAACATGAGAGAACACTTTATAGGCCACTTTATACAATAAAATAGGCAATAAATAACATTTTTGCAAGCAAAAACACTCAAGATACTTAATGATGGGTATACTAATGACAGTCACAACATATAACCTATGTAAAGAAGTAGCTTATATAACTACAGTAACATGAAATATAGTGATGGACAATTTAAATCTTTTGATGAATCCCCAAAGAGCCAAGATCTCAAGAAATTTTATCTTTCACAAATGTAGTTGTGCAAAAAGGATGTCTTATTTATTGCAGAGCTTTCAATGTTTTTATGTACATGTGCAATGTTTACACACAAACTCAACATTGTGATAATGGATCTTTGTGGAGTCAAATTTGCAAAAACTTCATAAAACAAATTAGAACTCTAAAAGTCTTTACACAATTTATACCTCCGGTATTGGAAATGATGCGAAGATGTAACAGCATAGCAAATTTTAAACAATAATGATGACAATTTAAAATAGCAGGGAAAAAACTTAAAAAAAAATAACTAAAAGGAAAATTTGACAAATGAAACAGCGTATTACAGGAATACATCATGGGTAATTGCACAGAAGTAGTTCGTAAGAGCTGACCAACTTCCATGATCATTGTATTTTGAAATCTTGCATCACAATAAATAGCTGGCTTTTTTCTTTTAGGTCATGGCTCTCCTCAGAAAATACCTTCACATTTTCTATGTGGTGCTGCTCTTTTGAAATTCTCTTTTGTGTTTCAATATACACAAACATGAGCATTCCTTGTGAAACTTCCCATCTTTCATGCCATGCTTCCATGTTGTTTTGGGCACACAGAAATCCATTTCCTATGCACTCATATACAGTCTACAGATTTGGCAGAAACAATACTTGTGATGAAATAGCAACACCCTTACATAAAGTGTCTTCTTATCCTAATTATTTTTGAACCAGTCAATAACTTCACTAGATTCTTCAGGTCAATTCCACTTTAATTTATTAAAGCTCCTGGTATGTCATCAACTGGAAGGAAGGCCAGTGCAGGCAAATTACCCTTTTTTTTTTTCTTTTGAGACAGGGTCTTGCTCTGTTATCCAGGCTGGAGTGCTGTGGCTCCATCACGGCTCAATGAAGCCTTGATCTCCTGGGCGTTATTGATCCTCCTACCTCAGCATCTTGATTAGCTGGGATTACAGGCACACATCAGCATACCTGGCTAAACTGTTGTAATTTTTGTAGAGATGGGGTCTCGCCATTTTGCCCAGGTTGGTCTCAAACTCCTGGGCTCGTGCAGTCCTTCCGCCTTGGCCTCTCAAAGTGTTGGGATTACAGACATAAGCCACCATACCTGGCCCAAATGACACGCTTTTAAACTGAAGTTTTCATCTTGCCGTATCACATGGCCAATCCACTCATCTGAATTTTCTGCCAGATGCATTGGGCTGAATGGAAAAAACAAATTTATTGACAACACCTTGAAATTCACTTTAGGAAGACTTGATTACACTTAATTCCAAATCTGTCATTATGGTTTGGAGATTAAATTAAAATCCATTTTCTGCCCAGGCAGAAAATGGGATTATAGGCATGGTGGGATTATAGGCATGGTGGTTCTTGCCTATAATCCCAGCACTTTGGGAGGCCAAGACAGGTGGATCACTACCTGAGTCCAGGAATTCAAGACCAGCCTGGGTAACATGGCTAATGTGTTTTATAGAAAATACAGAAATTGTATTCTCTACAATTTTCAAATTGTACAAGAATTTAGCTGGGCATGGTGGCATGCCCCTGTAGTCCCAGCTACTCAGGAGGCTGAGGTGGGAGGATCGCTTGAGCTTGGAAGGTCCAGGCTGCAGTGAGCCAAGATCACGCCACTGTACTCCACTCTAGGCTGGGTGACAGAGGGAGACCATGTTTCCAAAAAAAAGGAAAAACGAAGTCAATTTTCTTCTGCAAAGTCCACCAAATCTTTAAATAAGTGTTTACTTCACTTTTCCAGTCATTAATACATAAGCGGGTGGATAAGTCTTAGTATTTTCTGATCCAACAGGGTCATGAATTGTATCTAGCTGACAAAAAACAATGGGGACAGTTTTGAAGTAACTTCCACTAGCCAAAGTAAAGCATGTGCTAGGTTTTCTATGTTAGATTTGGTGATAAATATAAGAAGTCTTTCTTCTTCAACAGTCAAATCCCTAATCAAGAATAGTTCACCATTTCATGTATTTTGTAAGATGTGGAGGAACCTCAGTATTAGTAAATGTCTTTGGTTCAGAAAGCTATTGAGGTTGTTGAATTCTTTTTATTCTCTGACAAAAGTTATTTTTTGAAGGGAAGTGTAACACTATGTGTGAAGGATTGGAAGTTGTACACAATTGAATCCTTTGACAAGGAAGATTTCTTGTATTTTACACTTGGATTTCACTAGTTGTATGATTTTTGAAATACTGCACTTGTTATTTGGAGAGAGGTTGTGGTCTACAAATTTCCTAAGTCTATGCTGTCTATTTGAAAGTCTGGTTATTGCTCGGTTGTTGCAATTAAGCGATTTTCTGCTTTCATAGCACCAATAGAATTAGCTTTTCAATTTGTATCTTTCAACATTAAGTAACCTCATACACTTAACTTACCACAGCCTTTTTTCAACGGAACAATTTCACAGATCTCTTCCATTGTGTTGTATGAAATACAGTAAAAAGAAACGATACTCAGCTTCCAATACCCAAATCTATATTAGTCAGGGTTCTCTAGACAGAACCAATAGGATCTGGATATAGATATATGAGAGGTGATTTATTAGGGGAACAGGCTCATGCAATTATGGTGGATGAGAAATCCTATGACAGGCCATCCGAAAGCTGGAGACCTTGGGATGCTGGTGGTATGGCTGAGTCCAAGTCCAAAGGCTGCAGAACCAGACAAGCCCATGGTGTAACTCTCGATCACAGGCTGAAGACCTCAGGGCCCTGTGGGCTGCTGGTGTAAGTCCTGGAGCTCAAAGGCTGGCAAGCTTGGAGTTCCGATGTCCAACGCAGCAGATGAAACGTCTGTCCCAGTTCTCAGAAAGAGTCCAGTTTGCCTTCAGTATTTGTTCTCTTTGGGCCCCCCACCTATTGGATGATGTTCACCAACACCTCCCCACCTGATCCATTCAGGCTCACACTCTGTCTCGTTTGGAAACATTCTCACAGACACACTCAAAATAATGCTTTACCAGGTTTCTAGATATTCCTTAATCCAGTCAAGCTGACACCTAAAATTAAGTCCACCAGTCCAATCCTTGGCAATTTGGCACCCATATGCATATCCTTAAGACTTAATTTCCAAATATTTGGTTTTGTTTAACATATATGCAACTGTCTTGTGTTTGTGATTTTCAGGATTTTAGACATTAGGGACTTCGACATTAGGGATTTTGATCTTTCAGGATTTCAGTATTCAGGATTATGGCATTCAGGATTGTATCTTCTGGGATCATAATCCAACTCCCTACTAACTTTTTAAGTTTTCCTAGAAATTGTAATCAGCCAGAATCCTGGAGAAGTAAAAGCATGAAAGGAACCTAATGTGTGAGGGAAATGGACCTGAGTAATACAAGGAATGAAGCATAGCAGACAACGTTGGTGTTTTGTCCAGATCTCCCGGGTTTCCTTCCATTGGTTCAGCCTGGCCATTCTCCAGCTGCTGCAGGTGCTGTTGCTAACAGCTCACACCTGCAACAGTTTCAGGAGGATTGCCCTTGGCGGATTGAAGCAACATCACCAAGAGGTATCTGGAAGTTACGCACTCATCTCTGTAACAGCCTGTGAACAATGACTGCCTGATGCCCGATACGGAGGTACAAAAAAGCCTCACTCCCTCGCCACCAGATAGGAATGATCCCCAGTACTTCGGAGCTCCTGGACATTTCAGGCTGATGCTATAGCTGAAAATATAGACTTGCTTCCCTTGACCTCTTCTGTTTTCCTCATTCCCCCGCAGATTTCTCATGTAATCATGCAATTTCTTTCTTAATAAAATACTTGATTATCTCTGTCCTGCTTTTGTAAAGTTCATTTGGTAATTTCCCCCTAATATCTAAAATTGGAATTCTTAGTTTATCATTCTGAGCCTTTTTGCTTATTTGAGAATGTGTAATAATGATCCATTTTGCTCAAAGGGAGACTTTAGCAGCACTCTTTATCATTCAGTTCTAAAAATTAATTTCCATTATGATTCTTTTTGGCTCACAAATACTTTTAAAAATTTCCAAACACCCACGAGGGGTATTTCTACTTGTTTTTTTGTTACTGATTTTTAAACTTATTTTATGACTGTTAGATAAGTATTTTGTATGATACTAATTTTTAAAAATTTATTGAGATGTGTTTTATGCATTGCCATAAATATTTTATGCTGGGAAAGAATGTATATTCTGCAGCTGTTGAATGCAGTTTTCTATATATATCCTTTTCATTAAACTTGTTAATTGTGTTGCTTAGATTCTTTACATTCTTTTTTTGTCTCTCTGATTTCTTATGAGGAATTTGTTAAAATCTTCATCTGTGATGGTAAATTTGTCCCTATATTTTGAACTGTTATTAAATGCACAGAAGTTTAGAATTGTTATATTTTCCTAATGTATTAAAGCTTTTATCATTATGTAGTGACTGTCTATCTCTCTGGAAGTGCTTTTTGCTTTAAAGTCTGTTTTGTCTGATATTAGTATAGCTACACCAGATTTCTTTTAGTATTTACCTAGTGTATTTTTCCATCCTTTGACTTTCATGCTTCCCATGTCCCTATATTATAGGTTTATAGGTGAGGCTCTTAGAAAGAGCACAGAGTTGGCTGGGTGTGGTGGCTCACGCCTGTAATCCCAGCATTTTGGGAGGCTGAGGTGGGCAGATCACGAGGTGAAGAGATCGACACCATCCTGGCCAATACGGTGAAACCCTGTCTCCATTAAAAATACAAAAAAAAATTAGCCAGGCGTGGTGGCACATGCCTGTGGTCCCAGCTACTCGGGAGGCTGAGGTGGAAGAATTGCTTGAACCAAGGAGGCGGAGGTTGCAGTGAGCCAAGGTTGCGCCACTGCACTCCAGCCTGGTGACAGAGCAAGACTGTCTCAAAAAAAAAAAAAAAAAGAGCATAGAGTTGTATTATTGTTAATTCAGTCTGACAATTTTTGACTTCTAATTGAACAGTTTAGGCAATTTCTGTTAAGATTCATTTTACAGTTGGTATGGCACAAATTTATGTTACCAAAATATTCACTAAACCTTCCTAGCAAGTACTGCCTCTTCCAGGTATGGAATATGGCTGTTCCAAATGGGAGAAATTGGCCAAAACAGACTTATAGGGCCCATGCAAGTCTGAAATCTGGGAGATACAATTCAAGTTGAGACTTGGATGAGGACACAGCCAAACCATATCACCCTGAGATCCTTCCTTAATCCAGCTGGCGGTTCTCACAAGGGTATAATGTCTATACTGCTAATTTAACCTCTGCCTTAAGGCTGAGTTGTAATTGGCCTTTGCTACTCAAGGATTTTCTTACATTTACCTTTTACTTTTTGGGTTGGTGAACTACTTTCTATTCTTAAAAGCTCATGGATTTTTATATTGTCTGTACTCCCTTTTATTCCTGTTTGCAAACACACAAATTCCTTACTAGACTTGGAAATGGCCAAATGCAGCCAACAATAACCAACACTCACTAATAAAGTTTTCTTTTCCCATCCTCTTCCTCTAGAGTTACATATAACTTTATTGAGTACATAATATGACTCCCAAGTTACGGGAGATTACGTCTTACCAATTATTTTGGCATTACATCTTTCTCACCTTCAATATGCATTTCTTCACTGCTTCCCATACCAATGCTTGTTTCTGTTGGGACAAAGCAAGTTATGCTGTCACACAAATAACCCTGAGTTTTCAGAGGAATTAGATTTCATCCAAGATTTCACTCTGGATTACAGGCTGTGAAGGTTCAACAGGAATAGTGCCAGGCTCTGGTCAAGATGGCAGTGAAAGAGAATGGTTACTCAAACTAGGTCTTAAAATACTCTCTGGCAAGTGACACTTTCATACGCCATTGATCAAAGCCAGGTTTTAGGCAAGGCTAACATCCAAGTAGGCAAGGAGGTCCAGAACCCTGTATTCCCCAAAGGAGAGAGGAACCATAAATACTGAAGGGTAACGTTAACATCTGCAAAAAAGCTAATATCTTTAGCCTCCTTTAAAATTATAAGGACATTAGAAGATTTTAATTCTTTTTCTTTTTCTTTTTTCTTTTTTTTTTTTTTTTGCGACAGAGTCTTGCTCTGTTGCCAGGCGCCAGGCTGGAGTACAGTGGCATGAGCTTGGCTCACTGCAACCTCTGCCTCCTGGGTTCAAGCAATGCTCCTGCCTCAGCTTCCCAAGTAGCTGGGACTACAAGCGTGCGCCACCACACCCAGCTAATTTTTGTATTTTTTAGTAGAGATGGGGTTTCACCGTGTTGGCCAGGATGGTCTAGATCTCTTGACCTCGTGATCCACCCGCCTTGGCCTCCCAAAGTGCTGGGATTACAGGCGTGAGCCACCATGCCAGGCAAGATTTTAATTCTTATTTCTCTTAACTTATGTAAAAGTTTCTTAGGATATTAGTTTTATCTTTCCAATTTTGTCCCCCAATTAGATATTATAATATTAATTATTATAATATCAATATTCTATAATAATATTAATAATATCTAATATTAATATTCTATAATATTAATAACATCTATAATATTAATAATATATAATTATTAATATTATCTTCTTTCACAGCCAATTTTTTTTCTTTTCTTTTTTTTTTTAAATGGAGTTTCACTCTTATTGCCCAGGTTGGAGTGCAATGGCGTGATCTTGGCTAACCACAACCTCTGCCTCCTGGATTCAAGTGATTCTCCTGCCTCAGCCTCCCAAGTAGCTGGAATTACAGGCAACTACTACTGTGCCCAGCTAATTTTTTTTGTTTGTATTTTTAGTAGAGACAGGGTTTCTCCATGTTGGTCAGGTTTGTCTTGAACTCCCGACCTCAGGTGATCCACTGGCCTCAGCCTCCCAAAGCGCTGTGATTATAGGTGTGAGCCACCGCACCTGTCCTAC
This sequence comes from Cacajao melanocephalus, assembly GCA_963573385.1. Taxonomy (NCBI): domain Eukaryota; kingdom Metazoa; phylum Chordata; class Mammalia; order Primates; family Pitheciidae; genus Cacajao; species Cacajao melanocephalus. The sequence goes on from CAUYLG010072090.1 coordinate 66,618, forward strand.
AGCCAGTCTTTATTTAGATTGATTCATGTGTTTACCACTTTTGAGACAGAGTCTCACTCTGTTACCCAGGCTGGAGTGCAGTAGCGTGATCTCGGCTCATTGCAAACTCCTAGGTTCAACCAATTTTCCTGCCTCTGTCTTCCAAGTAGCTGGGATTACAGGTGCCTGCCACCACACCTGGCTAATTTTTTATTTTTAGTAAAGATAGGGTTTCACCATGTTGGCCAGGCTGGTCTCAAACTCCTGACCTCAAGAAATCCACCTGCCTCAGCCTCCCAAAGCACTGAGATTACAGGCATGAGCCACTGCACCTGGCCATGTTTACTACTTTCTTCCTTCTCCAATATTACATCTTAAGGGGTTCAATTTTGTGTGTGTGTGAAATATACCCTTTAGAATCCTTCAACTGATAGTCTGTTGGGAGTAAATTGTTTATTTTTGTTTGTCTGAAAAGGCTTTATTTCACCACCTTTTCGTTTTTTAAAGTGAGAGTTGATTTTCCTAGGCACTCAATTCTAGCCTTGCATTTCAGATTTTGAAAGCACGATTTTACTGTCTTGACAGCACCATTGTTGTTGAGAATTCAGCTGTAAAATTAACATCACTTTTATCTAATCTTCCTTTCCTGCTAGCTTCTTTAAAAATCTTCTTTACTTTTCTGTGGTGAACTATAATTTGTTTGGGTGTAGAAGATCTTTAATTAATTCATTTTGGGGTTTGGAAACCTTAAATCTGTGGAATCTTGTCTCTCTTCAATCTGGAAAACTTTCAACCTTCACATCTAGGATTCTTGCCTTTGTCAATTCTATCCTGAAACTTTGATTAGATGTAAGATAGATCTTGCTTTAATGTCCAGGGATTTTTCACCTATCATACATTATTTATCTTTTTGCTCTCTTTTCTCTATACTGTATGATTTCCTTAGAACTATGTGCCAGGGCCAGGTGCAGTGGCTCATGCCTGTAATCTCAGCACTTTGGGAGGCTGAGGCAGGTGGATTACTTGAGGTCAGAAGTTTGAGACCAGCCTGGCCAACATGGTGAAACCCCATCTGTACTAGAAATACAAAAACTAGCCTGGCATGGTGGCACATATCTGTAATCCCAGCTACTTGGGTGGCTGAGGCATGAGAATCACTTGAACCCGGGAGGTGGAGGTTGCAGTGAGCTGAGATCATGCATTGCATCCCAGCCTGGGTGATAGAGTGACACTCTGTCTCAAAAAAAAAAAAAAAAAAAGAACTATATGTCAGTTCACTAATTTTGTTTTTAGTTGTATGTAATCTGCCATTACACTTGTACTTTCAGTATTTTTTCTATTTATATTGAATTTATGTATATTTATATATTATTTAAATGTACATATTGATTATTATTTTTATTTTTTATTGTACTTCAGGTTCTGGGGTACATGTGCAGATCATGCAGGATTGTTGCATAGGTACATACATGGCAAGGTGGTTTGCTGCCTTCATCCCCCTGTCACCTATATCTGGTATTTCTCCCCACATTATCCCTCCCCACCCTCCCCACCCCCCACTGTCCCTCCCATAGCCTCCCCCAACTGACTGCAGTGTGTGATGCTTTCCTCCCTGTGTCCACGTGTTCTCATTGTTCAACACCCACCTATGAGAACACCTGGTGGTTGGTTTTCTGTTCTTGTGTCAGTTTGCTGAGAATGACGGTTTCCAGATTCATCCATGTCCCTATGAAGGACATGAAGTCACCATTTTTTATGGCTGTGTAATATTCCATGCTGTATATGTGCCACATTTTCTTTATCCAGTCTATGGTTGATGGACATTTGGGTTGGTTCCTAGTCTTTGCTATTGTAAACAGTGCCAAAATGAACATATGTGTGCATGTGTCTTTATAGTAGAACGATTTATAATTCTTTGGATATATACCCAGTAATAGGATCGCTGGGTCAAATGGTATTTCTATTTCTAGGTCCTTGAGGAATTGCCACACTGTCTTCCACAATGGTTGCACTAATTTACATTCCCACCAACAATGTAAAAGTGTTCCTATTTCTCCACATCCTCTCCAGCATCTGTTGTCTCCTAATTTTTTAATGATCGCGATTCAAACTGGTGTGAGGTGGTATCTAAATGTGGTTTTGATTTGCATTTCTCTAATGACCAGTGATGGTGAGCCTTTTTTCATATGTTTGTTGGCCTTATAGATGTCTTCTTTTGTAAAGTGTCTGTTCGTATCCTTTGCTCATTTTTGAATGGATTTGTCTTTTTGTTTGTTTGTTTTGTAAATCTGTTTTAGTTCTTTGTAGATTCTGGATATTAGCCCTTTGTCAGATGGATAGATCGCAAAAATTTTTTCCCATTCTGTTGGTTGCTGGTTCACTCTAATGATTGTTTCTTTTATTGTGCAGAAGCTCTGAAGTTTAATTAGATCCCATTTGTCTATTTTGGCTTTTGTTGCCATTGCTTTTGGTGTTTTAGCCATGAAGTCCTTGCCTATACCTATGTCCTGAATGGTTTTGCCTAGGTTTTCTTCTACGGTTTTTATTGTGTTAGATCTTATGTTTAGATCTTTAATCCATCTGGAGTAAATTTTAGTGTAAGGTGTCAGGAAGGGGTCCAGTTTCTGCTTTCTGCACATTGCTAGCCAGTTTTCCCAACACCATTTATTAAACAGGGAATCCTTTCCCCATTGCTTGTTTTTGTCAGTTTTGTTAAAGATCAGATGGTTGTAGATGTGTGGTGTTGCCTCTGAGGCCTCTGTTCTGTTCCATGTGTCTGTTTTGGTACCAGTACGATGCTGTTTTGATTACTGTGGCCTTATAGTATAGTTTGAAGTCAGGCAGTGTGATGCCTCCAGCTTTGTTCTTTTTGCTTAGAATTGTTTTGGCTATGTGGGTTCTCTTTTGGTTCCATATGAAGTTTGAAGTGGTTTTTTCCAGTTATGTGAAGAAGGTCATTGGTAGCTTGATGGTTATAGCATTGAATCTATAAATTACTTTGGGCAGTATGGCCATTTTCATGATATCGATTCTTCCCAACCATGAGCTTGGAATGTTTTTCCATCTGTTTGTGTCCTCTCTTATTTTCTTGAGCAGTGGTTTGTAGTTCTCCTTGAAGAGGTCCTTTACATCCTTTG
>CAUYLG010072091.1:0-15061 GCA_963573385.1 Cacajao melanocephalus
GACCGTCCCGGGTTCAGCTGTGCTTGCTGTGAAACTCTCAACCCTGAGCGTTTCCAATTGCTGTTTTTCTTTTTGTGGGGGTGGGACCAGCTGAGCCTGATCACCTGGCTCCCTGCCTCAGAGCCTTTTTTGTTTTGTTGAAGGATCAACTCTCTCCCAAGTGTTCCAGTTGCCTGATGAAAAGGCACCGGGATCTGCGTGATTTCCCGTGCGGCGACCGACTGCACCGGCTGAAACAGCGGCACTGATATTCGTGGCGCTTTTTTGCCCGGGAATCTCCTGGGCTGACTCCCTGTTTCAGACCCCTTTTTAATCGGATGAATGGGCGATTCTGCCTTCCCAAAGCTCCACTTGCCAGCTAGAAGGGAGACCCAGACTAGTGTATTTTGTACGGAGAACTGCCACGCCGGCGCCGGTAAAACCGCCGCACCGGCCAAAAGAGCCGCGCTGGTGACCCATAGGGCTCCTCCGCCTGGGAATCTCCTAGTCTGTGGGCAATAAAAATCTGTCTGTAAATGCGGCATCCACTCACCCTCTGCGCTTTCACTGGGAGCTGCAATCCTGAGCTGTTCCTAATCAGCCATCTTGGATCACACCCCCCAAACTTTCTTACAATTTAGTTTATACAGGTAAGGTTAGAATGGCCTTGGTAATGGTGGACTGCCTCGGTAATGGCAGACTGCCTCAGTAATGCTCAACTACTTTGGTAACAGCAGACTGCCTCAGTAATGGTGGACTGCCTCGGTAATGGTGGACGCCGTCCCCCCCACTGACCTTGACCATCCCAGGTAAAGCTCAAATTGCTATGCTGGCTGAAAAACTCTCAAGCCAGTTGGTTTCAGGTTGCTGGCCTTTGTGGGGGTGGGACACACCGAGCCAGATCACTTGGTTCCCTGCTTTCAGCTCCTTTTTTTTTTTTAGGGGAATGGGTGGCTCTGTCCTGCAGATGTCCCAGATACAAGTTAAAACAGCCACCCAGATTTGTGCTGGAAACCTGTGGCACTTGTAGACCCGGTAGGAATCTCCTGGTCTGTGAGCTGTAAAGACCATGGGAGAAGTGCAGTATCTGAACTGGAGTTCCAGAGTGGCTGGAAAATTCCCCGATGGCCTTGTTGGGTAGGATGGGTGGTCCTCCCACCCATTGCACTTCCTGGATGAGGCAGTGCCCCACCCTGCCTTGGTGTGCCCTCCTTGGGCTACACCCAGTGCCCAACCAGTCCCATGGAGATGAATCTGGCACCTCAGTTGGAAATGTGGAGATCACTCACCTTCTGTGTCACTCTCGCTGGGAACTGTGCTCCAGAACTGTTCCTATTTGGACATCTTCTCTTCTACACTTTTGATAGTTTTTAGCTCACTAATTTAGTTGATGTTAAGTTTTGTAGCTGATGTATGTTTAGGATCAAGGTTCTTTTATTATGCAATTATTTTGGAACTTTTTTTGAAAATATTATCCATTTTAAATTGAATTGAATTGGCTTGCTACTTGGTGCAAAGGCATTTACTCTTATATGCATGAGTTTCTCTCTGAACTCTATTTTCTGTTTCATTCATCTAAATCTTTCATTACATGGATACTGTGCTACATTGATTACTATGGCTTTATAATAGGTCTTGACAGAAGTTAATAGTCTTCGAACTGCTTTTCCTTCTTTCAAAATTATTTTAAAGTGCTTTTAACCTAAACAATGCTAGAAAAATCTTTAAAACAAACATAATAAATGACTGTGTGAAATTATAGTACACTACATATATTTATATTATTCATGTATTTACTCTGAAAATGCTAATATAAATAAACTAATAATTCCAGATGGTAAATATTATTAGATTTTAAATGTGATATTTCAGTCACTAATATTAAAATTTGGTAAAAAAATTTTTGACTACAAGCAAATAATAGTAGAAAGGAGGATTGTCCCAAAGAAGATTGAATAATTCTCCAAATATTTTTTCCAGCTTTGTTAAGGTAAAACAGACAAATACAAATTGCGTTTATTTAAGGTATACAATGTGGTGTTTTGATACATGTATACATTGTAAAATTATTACCACAGTCAAGCTAATTAATATATTTATCACCTCACATAGTTATCTATTTTGGGGTAATTAAATAACTTGAGATCTACTCTGTTAGCAAATTTCAAGTAAACAATATATTATTATTGATTATGGGTACCATGCTGTATATTAGGAATTTATTCACAGATTTTATTTGAGAATTTATTCATCTTATAACTGAAAGTTTCTGACATGTGACCAATATTTTTCTATTTACCCAACCTGCAATGCCTGAAAATTACCTATTTACTTTCTGTTTCTATTACTTCAGCTTTTTGAGATTTCGCATATAAGTTGAAACATGCAGTATTTGTCTTTCTGTGTTTGGATTAATTATCAGATTATAATGCCCATCAGGTTCATTTATTGTACCACAAATGGCAGAGTTTTCTTCTCTCATAAGATTGCATAATATTCCACTGCATGCACACATACATGCACACACAGACATACACATACCCCATTATCTTTATCTATTTATCCATCAACTGACACTTGGGTGGTTTCCATAGCTTAGCTACTGTAAATAATGCTGCAACCATCATGGGAATGCCTATCTCTCTTGGAAATAGTAATTGTATTTCTTTTAGATATATACACAGAAGGAAAAATGCTGAATCATATGGTATTTCTATTTTAATTATTTGAGAGACCTTCATCCGTACTGTTTCTTATAATGACTACACCAATTTACACTCCTACCCACAATGTATAAGAGTTCTGTTTTAACTACATTCTCACCAATGTTTATCTTTTGATTTTTTGTTGATAGTCATCCTAAGAGATGTAAGGTCATATATCATTGTGGTTTAGATTTGCATTTCCTTGATGATTAGTAATGCTAAAAACCTTTTTATATACATGCTCATCATTGGTAGGTTTTCCCTGGAAAAAAGACTACTCAGGTTCTTTGCCCATTTTTTTAAATTAGATTATTTGTATTTTGCTCTTCAGCTGTATGAGTTTCTTATATATTTTGAATATTAATCCCTTATCAGACATATGGCTTAGACATATATTCTTTCATTCTGTAGAAAAGCTTTTTATTTTGTCGATGGTTTCCTTTACAGTGCAGCAAACGTTTTGTTTGATATAGTCCTAATTATTGATTTTTGCTCTTGTTACCTTTGCTTTGGGGGTTAGATTGAAAAAGTAATTAACAAATTAATGTCATAAAATTTTATCTTATATTTTCTTCTCAAAGTTTTTTTTATTGCATTTTAGGTTTTGGGGTACATGTGAAGAACATGCAAGATTATTGCATAGGTACACACATGGCAGTGTGATGTGCTGCCTTCCTCCCCATCACCTATATCTGACATTTCTCCCCATGCTGTCTCTCCCCAACTCCCCACACCCAGCTGTCCCTCCCCTATTTCCCCCCAACAGACCCCAGTGTGTGATGCTCCCCTCCCTTTGTCCATGTGTTCTCATTGTTCAACACCCACCTATGAGTGAGAACATGCAGTGTTTGATTTTCTATTCTTGTGTCAGTTTGCTGAGAATGATGGTTTCCAGGTTCACCCATGTCCCTACAAAAGACACGAACTCATCGTATTTGGTGGCTGCATAATATTCCATGGTGTATATGTGCCACATTTTCCCTGTCCAGTCTATCATCAATGGGCATTTGGGTTGGTTCCAGGTCTTTGCTATTGTAAATTGTGCTGCAATGAACATTCGTGTGCATGTGTCCTAATAGTAGAACGATTTATAATCCTTTGGATATATACCCAGTAATGGGATTGCTGGGTCAAATGGAATTTTGATTTCTAGGTCCTTGAGGAATCGCCACACTGTCTTCCACAATGGTTGAACTAATTTACACTCCCACCAACAGTGTAAAAGCGTTCCTATTTCTCTACATCCTCTCCAGCATCTGTTGTCTCCAGATTTTTTAATGATTGGCATTCTAACTGGCATGAGATGGTATCTCAATGTAGTTTTGATTTGCATTTCTCTAATGACCAGTGATGATGAGCATTTTTTCATATGTTTGTTGGCCGCATGTATGTCTTCTTTTGTAAAGTGTCTGTTCATGTCCTTTGCCCACTTTTGAATGGGCTTGTTTTTTTTTTTTTTTTTTTTCTTGTAAATCTGTTGTAGTTCTTTGTAGATTCTGGATATCGGCCCTTTGTCAGATGGGTAGATTGCAAACATTTTTTCCCATTCTGTTGATTGCTGATTCACTCTAACAACTCTTTCTTTTGCTGTGCAGAAGGTGTGGTGTTTGATTAGGTCCCATTTTCTCTTTTGGCTTTTGTTGCCAATGCTTTTGGTGTTTTAGTCATAAAGTCCCTGCCTACGCCTATGTCCTGAATGGTTTTGCCTAGGTTTTTTGGGGGGGTTTTATGGTGTTAGGTCTTATGTTTAAGTCTTTATGGGTTTTTATGGTTTTAGGTCTTATGTTTAAGTCTTTAATCTTCTCAAAGTTTTATGGTTTCAGGTCTTACATTTAAATATTTAATTCATTTTGAGTTTATTTTTGTGTATGATTTTTTGATAAGTATCCAGTTTTATTTTTTGCATATGGATATTCAATTTCCCATTATTACTTATTGGCGACACTATCCTTTTCTTACTGTCAATTCCTGATGCTTTTATCAAAGATGAATATACCATTCAGGTTGATTACCTTTCTGGGCTCTCTATTCTGTTCCACTGTTCTATGTGTCTGTTTTGATGCCAGTACCATTCTCTTTTGGTTACTATAGTTGTATAATATATTTTGAAATCAGAAACTGTGATCCCAATAGCTGTGCTATTCTTGTTCAAAATTGTGCCAGTTGGTTGAAGATTTTTTTTTTTTCTATTTTTGTGAGAATACTGTTGGAATTTTGATAGAGATAGCATTGAAATTGTAGTTGCTTTGGGCAATATGGACATTTTGGCAATATTAATTTTACTAATCCACCAACACAAGATATGTTTGTATTTATTTCTTTCCTTTTGGTTTCTTTAATCACTATCGTATAACTTATAAGTTCCAGATGTTTCACCTCCTTGGTTTAATTTGTTTCTATACGTTTTATTCTTATTGGTGCCATTACAAATGGTATGATTTCCTTAATTTCTTTTTTAACAGTTTATATTTAGTGTATAGAAAGGGAACTGATTTTTTTCTTCAGCAAGTTCATAAACTTTATTAATTATAACAGTTTTTGATGGGATCTTTAGGGATTTCTGAATATAATATCATGTCACCTGCAAACAGAGACACTTTAACTTCTTACTTTCCAATTTTGATGACTTTCTTTCTCTTGCCTAACCACTCTGATTAAGATTTTTAGTACTATGTTAAATTAAAGTGGCTTCAGTCAGAATCCTTGTCTTATTCCTGATCTTAAAGGAAAAACTTTTTGTGTTTTACCACTGAGAATGAGGTTAACTGTTGGCTTGTGATATATGGCCTTTGCAGTGTTGAGGTACCTTCTTACTAACTCTTTTTGATATTTGTTTTTGGTAAAGATGTTGAATTTTATTAAATGTTTTCTCTGCATCTATTCAGATAATCATATGATTATTGCTTTTCATTCTCTTAAGGTAAGGTATCACATTTATTGTTTTGTATATGATGTAGCATCCATTTATTCCAGAAATAAATTTTACTTGATTGTGTTGTATGTTCCTTTTAGTGTGCATTTAAATTCAGCTGGATAGTATTTTGTTGATAATTTTTGGGTTTTGTTCATCAGTGATATTCACTTACATATTTTTTTCTTGTAGTATCCTTGTCAGGCTTTGGTATCAGACTAATACTGGCCTTGCAAAATGAGATTGGAAGTTTTATCCCCTAATAATTGTTTAAAAGAGTTTGAGAAGATTGATTTTAATTCTTCTTTAAGCGTTTGGTATAATTCACAAGTGAAGCCATCAGGTCCTGGAATTCTATTTGTTGGGAAATTTTTGATTATTTATTCAATCTCCTTAATTATGTTAGACTGTTCACATTTTCTATTTCTTCATGATTCAGTCCTTTTAGGTTGAATGTTTCTAAGTATTTTTTTTCTAGGTTATCATTTTTTGTTGGTGTACAATTTTTTATACTCAACTATTGTGAACTTTCATATTTCTGTAGTATTAGTTGTAATATCTCTTGTTTCTTTTTAAAAAATATTTATAATTATTTGAATAGATAAAATTTATATATATTAATGGTGTAAAACATGGTGTCTTATAATTTGTATACATTGTGGATTGGCTAGATTATGCTTATTAACATATGCATAACCTAAAAAACTCACCATTTTTTTTGTTTTTTTTTTTTTTTTGGTGAGAACACATTAAATCTACTGTCTTAGCAAATTTTAAGAATATAGTACATTGTTATTTAAACAGGTTTATTTAGATATAACTTACATATCATACAATCCACCTATTTAAATTGTTCAATGTTACGATGTTTCACCTTCTTTGTTAAATTTGTTTCTATTTTATTCTAATTGATGCCATTACAAATGACATAATTTTCTTAATTTATTTTTTGAATAATTACTATTTAGTGTATAGAAAGAGAACTGAGCTGGCATATCTTGATCCCTTGGAGATGTCCTTCAAATATTTGAAGAAGATCAATTGTGTAGAATATCTATCTCTGTAACAAGATGCCACAAGAAATTGCTCATAATTATTACTGTATAATTATCCAACTTCCAATGATCATTTCAATCACTTTTGCATAGATATGTCAAAATAAATTTTTAAATGCCATCTAAATAAAGCTCACAGTTTGTCCAATGTCTATGCTCTTTTTTTGGTGAAGTTTCTATGATAAATTACAGTGGTTCACACATTAGTGTAGGACACTAAACTAGCCATTTCAAAACTATAGATGACTATCCATTTAAATGTAGTCAAGGTTACATTTATTGTGAGCAAAATCTCTAAGCAATACTCATTTTGAATTGCCTTCCTCTTAAATCAACCAAAAAATTGGTCTCCATTATTTATTCAATCTGATGCCCTTCAATTGCTTCAGCAGGGAAATTAAAATAGATTTTAAATAAACAAGTCTGTGTATTCAAATGCCAGGGAACCAGCCCAGACACAACCTAGAAAGTAACGAGAGGTCGGTGGAAACAAAGACATTGAGAGACAAGAGTAAGAGTGCATAAAGGTGGGCTCCCAGGGGGCCCACTCAAGTAGGAGGATGAGAAGGCAAAGGCACTGAGCACTGGAGACCCACACTATTTATTGAGTGTTTAAACAAAGAAGCATGTGCTCAGGGATGTAGGGGGTGAAAAGGAAGCAAAGCATCAAGCAGATGACCTATAGCAGTGGCAGTCAGGCATTTCATTTGAAGGTATAGAGCATGCTCTATTTTAGATACTCTGAGTAAACAGTCAGAGGAAAAGGCTGCAGCTAGAGCCAAGAAGTCTGGCCAAATTCTGGTGCTTTAAAGAGGTCTTCTTTGCTTTGAGCACTTCTGGTGCTACAAAGGGGCCTTCCTTGCTTTGAGCATGAAGCATGATCTTCCATTAACACCCATCCTGTGCCAGATAAGCAGGTCATGCATCAGCCTTCCTCTCAACATTAAAAAAACTCAGCATATCAAAAGTCAAGCAAACATAGCATACCCAGACAAAATTGGAGTCCAGCTGCTTTCTCTCATGGTCCAATTAACGAGATACAGACTGGGAAAGAAGAGAGTTTATTTCTGTAACTGGCCATAGGGAGAAGGTCAGGATAGTTCACCAGACCAACCAAAATTACAGGATTTTTTTCAATCCTTATATATTAATACATTCAAGCTCTATGCCTAAATGCAGGTGTACACCTATAGGCAGGAATGTTTCACTCACTCTAATCTTTAACTAGGGCCTGGGGCCTGGAAGGTTAATTTAGAGTCTTGGAAAAATGCATTAATCTTTATGGGCACTGGAACAAGGTGTGTATAAAAATGCTTTCATTGTTTTATCAGGCTTTAAGGTCTGAGAAAACTCAAGCAAGGTCTTAATGGTTTTATTTTCACATCCCAGCCATTGTACTAAAACACTAGTTTCTCCAGTTGTTTAATGTTGAACTTATGCATTCATCAGAACTGTAGTAAACGGTTAGTGGAAACTGATTGTTGTGGTTGCTAATGTTCTTGTTACTCTGGCCTGCCACAATAGCACTATGATAACAACCCTACCTTAAAAAAAAAAAAAAAGCAGGCTTTAGCTCCAAACTCATATTTCAATATCTATACTAATTTTACTTCCCAGGTTGAAAAATTCACATAGTATTTTGTAAAAGGACATACGTAACTTAAAACTACCTCATAAAAGCACTCTATGTCTTAGGTGATGATTGAACCTTCTCTATTTTTCATAAAAGTGCAAAATACACTTTGGTACCTACTGGCAGCATTAGGCAGACAGATTATGTGAAGCCCAAATAAGAGAATATCTAAACTGATTCTTGAAATAAGCAAAAAAGATAACTAAAAGTTCTGAAGTACCAAATGGCACAAATATTATCTCCAGCATTCATAGGTTCACATGCTTAACAGGAAAAAAAAAAGATACATTATTAGATTTTTTTTCTTTTCTGAGTGGAGTTTCGCTCTTGTTGCCTAGGCTGGAGTGCAATGGTGCAATCTCGGCTCAATGTAATCTCTGCCTCCCCGGTTCAAGCGAGTCTCCTTCCTCAGGCTCTCAAGTAGCTGGGATTACAGGTATGTGCCACCACACCAGGCTATTTTTGTATTTTTAGTACAGGCAGTGTTTCAGGCTGGTCTCAAACTCCCACCCTCCGGTGATCCACTTGCCTTGGCCTCCCAAAGTGCTGAGATTACAGGCATGAGCCACCACATCCAGCCCACATTATTAGATTTATAGTGCAAAAATTGCTATTCTTTTATCTAGCCATTCTATTCTTTCATCAGATGGATCAATATGAGTAAGACATAACTGTATTTCTTTGTCTAATCTTACACGTAACAGATCATTCCTTTATGTATCTCTATAGGTTCAGATGCCTTACAAAAACTATGTAATCTATTAAAACAACAAATGCAGAAACATACCTATGTTGATGCAAGAGCCAGAACTGGCTTTCTGGGTTTGCATATTTCCATTTATACTTTTACTACTCAGTAATCTGATTATTAACCCAACTTATCTAGGTGTCATTGTTCTTAACAAGATTTATTGAATTGAATCTTTGTTTATTTTATGTATTCTTCTCTAGAATGTTAGCTCCATGAGAGTAAATATGTGATCTTGCTAGATACTTTATTTGAATTATCTAGAAGAGTGCCTGTTCATGTGTGTTTGACTCAATAAATAAATAAATAAACGATCTGAAAATTTCTGTAAAACAGTTCTAATGTATTTATTAAGAAGTAAAATAGAAATTCTGTTGAAGAAAATTTATCACTTTCATCAAGTAAAAAGAGACTGTATCTTCAGTGTCTCATCTGCAACACTCTCTCTCAGTAACAGGGAAAACACTTATGATGCACTCACCTATGAAAATCACTGCTAGCTGTTCCAAAATATCCATTCTTTCTTCTTTCTTTTATTAATAGAACATACATTCAGGCTTCAGCTGAACACATAACCACTAAACTGGAGCCACGTTTAGTGTCTCCCATGCAGCTAGGTGTGGTCATGTGATTTTGGCCTGGCCAATGAGATGTGAATGAAAGTGATGTGTGTCACCTCTAAGTCATTTGTTAAAGATAAAGTCATCCAAGACGGCCGATTAGGAACAGCTTTGGAGTGCAGTTTCCAGTGAGAACGCAGAGAGTGAGCGATCACCACATTACCAAAAGAGTATTTACCGCCCACATACCAGGAGATTCCCGGGTGGAGGAGCTCCACGAGTTTCCAGCATGGTTGTTTCAGCTGGCACAGTGGGTCTCCACACAAAACTCACAGAAATCTGGGCAGGTGTTTCATCTTGCTCCTGGAATGCCTGGGAGACAGAGTCACCCATTCAACTGAAAAAAAGGGGGCTGAAATAGGGAACCAGGTGATCTGGCTTGGCAGGTCTACCCCCACAAAGACTAGCAATCTGAAACGCTCTGGATTGAGAGTTTCATAGCAAGCACAGCTGGACCCAGGATGGTCCAGCTCTGTGCACAGGAAGAGTATCTGCCATTACGGAGGCTGTCCACCACTACCAAGGCAGTCCACAATTACCGAGGCACTACGTCATTACCAAGGCAATCTGCCATTACTGTAGCAGACCAACATTACCAAGGCAGTTCTAACTATACTTCTATAAACAAAACCACAAGGAAGTTCACACAGCACCTGGGCAGAGCCCACAGCAGCTCAGCAACGCCTCTACTGGCAGACTGTGACTAGGCTACCTCCTAGCTGGACAGGGCATCTCTGAAAAAAGGCAACAGCATGTCAGGAATTTATAAATAAAGCCCCACCTCCCCAGGATAGAGCACCTGGGGAAAAAAGGCGGTTATGAGTTCCACTGAAGCAGCCTAAAACTACCTGCCCAGCAGCTCTGAACAGAACAATGGAGCTCACAGCTCAGCACTTGAGCTCTTATAAGGGAAAGACTGTCTCCTCAAGCAGCTCCCCAATCCCTGTATATACAGACACCTCATAAAGGAGAGCTCAGGCTGATATCTGTTGGGTATCCTTCTGGGACAAAGATAACAGAAGAAAAAACTGGCAGCAAGACTTACTGTTCTGCAGCTGAAGCAGTTGATCCCCAGGCAAGCAGGGTCTGGAGTGGACCTCCAGCAGTCCTACAGCAGAGATGACTGACTATTAGAAAGAAAACTAAAAACAGAAAGAAATAACTTCATCATCAACAAGAAGGATGTCCACTCAGAGACCCCATCAGAAAGTCACCAACTACAAAGACCACAGATAGATAAATCCAAAAAGATGGGAAGAAACCAGTGCAGAAAGGATGAAAACACCCAAAACCAGAATGCCTGTACTCCTCCAAGGGATCACAACTCCTCACCAGCAAGGACAAAGCTGGCTGGAGAATGAGTCTGATGAATTGACAGAAACAAGCTTCAGAAGGTGGGTAATAACAAACTTCTCTGAGCAAAAAAGAACATGTTCTAAACAAATGAAAAGAAACTAAGAACCTTTAAAAAAGATTTGATGAAATGCTAACGAGAATAAACAGCATGGAGAAGAATATAAATGAATTGATGGAGCTGAAAAACAAAGCACAAGAACTTCACAAAGCATATACAAGTTTCAATAGCTGAATTGACCAGGCAGAAGAAAGGATATCAGAGATTGAAGATCAACTCAATGAAATAAAATGAGAAGGCATGATTAGACAAAAAAGAGCAAAATGAAATAAACAAAGCTTCCAAAAAATATGGAATTATGTGAAAAGACCTAATCTACGTTTGATAGTGCACCTGAATGTGATGGAGAGAATGAATCCAAGCTGGAAAACACTCTTAAGGATGTTGTGCAGGAGAACTTCCCAAACCTAGAAAGCCAGGCCACCATTCAAGTCCGGGAAATACGGAGAACACCACAGAGATATTCCTAAAGAAGAGAAACCCCAAGGCAGATAATCGTCAGATTCACCCGGGTTGAAATGAAGGAAAAAATCCTAAGGGCAGCCAGAGAAAAAGGTTTGGTTATTCACAAAGTGAAGCCCATCAGAGTCACAGCAGATCTCTCAGCAGAAATCCTACAAGCCAGAAGAGAGTGGGGACCAATATTCAACATCCTTAAAGAAAAGAACTTTCAATCTAGAAATTCATAACCAGCCAAACTAAGCTTCAAAAGCCAAGGAGAAATAAAATCCTTTATGAACAAGTAATTGTTCAGAGATTTCATCACCACCAGGCTTGCCTTACAAGAGCTCCTGAAAGAAGCACTAAACATAGAAATGAACAACCAGTACCAGGCACTCCAAAAATGTACCAAATGGTAAAGAGCATTGACACAATGAAGAAACTGCATCAACTAATGGGCAAAACAGCCAGCTAGCATCAAAATGGCAGGATCAAATTCACACATAACAATATTAACATTAAGTGTAAATGGGCTAAATGCCCCAATCAAAAGAAACAGACTGGCAAATTGGATAAAAAGTCAAAACCTGCTGGTGTGCTGTATCCAGGAAACCCATCTCACATGAAAGGAAACACATAGGCTCACAATAAAGGGATGGAGGAAGATTTACCAAGCAAATGGAGAGAGAGAGAGAAAAAAAAAAGCAGGATTTGCAATCTTAGTCTCTGATAAAAGTAGACTTTAAACAAACAAAGATCAAAAGAGACAAAGAAGGGCATTACATAACAGCAAAAGGATCAATGCAACAAGAAGAGCTAATTAGCCTAAATATATACACACCCAATACAGGAGCACCCACATACATAAAGCAAGTTCTTATCCACCTACAAAGAGACTTAGACTCCCACATAATAATAGTGGAAGACTTTAACACTCCACTATCAATTTAGACAGATCAACGAGACAGAAAATCAACAAGGGTATCCAGGAGTGAATGCAGATCTGGACTAAGTAGATGTAATAGACATCTACAGAACTCTTCACCCCAAAGCCACAGAATATACATTCTTCTCAGCACCACATCACACCTACTCTAAAATTGACCACATAATTGGAGGTAAATCACTCCTCAGCAAATGCAAAAGAATGGAAATCATAACAAACAGTCTCTCAGGCCACAGTGCTATCAAATTGGAACTCAGGATCAGAAACTAACTCAGAACCATACAGCTTCATGGAAACGGAATGACTGACTCTTGAATGTTGACTGGATAAACAATGAAATGAAGGCAGAAATAAAGATGTTATTAGAAATCAATGAGAATGAAGACACAACGTACCAGAATCTCTGGGACACATTTACAGCAGTATCTAGAGGAAAATTTATAGCAATAAATGCCCACATGTGAAGCAAGGAAAGATCTAAAATCGACCCCTATCATCAAAATTGAAAGAGCTAGAGGAGCAAGATCAAAAAACTCAAAAGATAGCAGAATACAAGAAATAACTGTGATCAAAGCAGAGCTGAAGGAGTTAGAGACACTAAAAGCCCTTCAAAAATTCAATAAATCCAGGAGCTGGTTTTTTGAAAAGATCAATAAAATAGACAGACTGCAGGCAAGATTAATAAAAAAAAGAAAAGAGAGAAGAATCAAGTGGATGTAATAAAAAAAACAATAAAGCAGAAATCACCACCAATTCCACAGAAATGCAAACTACCATCAGAGATTACTACAAACAACTCTATGCACATAAATCAGTAAACCTGGAAGAAATGGATAAATTCCTGGACACTTGCACCCTCCCAAGCCTAAAGCAGGAAGAAGTTGAAACCCTGAATAGACCAATAACAAGGGCTGAAGTTGAGGCAGCAATTAATAGCCTACCCAACAAAAAAAACCCAGTCCAGATGGATTCACAGTTGAATTCTATCAGACATACTGGGTGCAAGTGGTGCCACTCCTTCTGAAACTATTCCAAACAATCCAAAAAGAGGGAATCCTTCCCAAATCATTTTATGAGACCAACATCATCCTGATACCAAAACCCGGCAGAGACTCAACAAAAAAAAGAAAACTTCAGGCCAATATCCAAGATGAACATAGATGCAAAAATCTTCAATAAAATACTGGCAAACCAATTGCAACAGCACATCAAAAAGCTTATCCATCATAAATAAGTAGGCTTCATCCCAGGAATGCAAGGCTGGTTCAACATAGGCAAGTCTATAAATGTAATCCATCACATAAACAGAACCAAAGACAAAAACCACATGATTATCTCAGTAGATGCAGAGAAGACCTTCAACAAAATTCAACAGCGCTTTATGCTAAAAAACTCTCAAGAAACTAGGTATCGAAGGAATATGTCTCAAAATAATAAAAGTTATTTATGACAAACCCACAGCCAATATTATACGGAATGGGCAAAAACTGGAAGGATTCCCTATGCAATCTGGCACTAGACAAGAATGCCCTTTCTCACCACTTCTATTCAATATAATATTGAAAGTTATAGCCAGAGCAATCAGGCAAGAAAAATAAATAAAGCATATTCAATTAGGAATGCAGGAAGTCAAATTGTCTCTATTTGTAGAAGACATGACTGTATATTTAGAAGACCCCATCGTTTCAGCCCAAAATCTCCTGAAACTCATAAGCAACTTCAGCAAATTCTCAGGATACAAAATCAATGTGCAGAAATCACAAGGATTTCTATATACCAATAACAGACAGAGAGCCAAATCAAACGTGAACTCCCATTCACAATTGCCACAAAGAGAATAAAATACCTAGGAATACAACTAACAAAGGACGTAAAGGACCTCTTCAAGGATAACTACAAACAACTGCTCAATGAAATAAGAGAGGACAAAAACAGATGGAAAAACATTCTATGCTCATGGTTAGGAAGAATCAACATTGCAAAAATGGCCACACTGCCCATGGTAATTTACAAATTCAACACTATCCCCATCAGGCCACCTATGACCTTCTTCACAGAACTGGAAAAAACCACCTTAAACTTCAGATGGAACCAAAAGAGAGCCTGCATAATAAGACAATCGTAAGCAAAAAGAACAAAGCTGGAGGCATCACGCTACCTGACTTCAAACTATCCTACAAGCCTACAGTAATCAAAACAGCATGATACTGGTACCAAAACAGAAATATAGACCAATGGAACAGAACAGAGGCCTCGGACGCAATGCCACACATCTACAACCATCCAATCTTTGACAAACTTCACAAAAACAAGTAATGGGGAAAGGATTCCCTGTTTAATAAATGGTGTTGGGAAAACTGGCTAGCCACGTGCAGAAAGCAGAAACTGGACCCCTTCCTGACATCTTACACTAAAATTAACAGCAGATGGATTAAACACTTAAACATAAGACCTAACACCATAAAAAACCTAGAAGAAAATCTAGGCAAAACCATTCAGGACATAGGCATAGGCAAGGACTTCATGACCAAAACACCAAAAGCATTGGCAACAAAAGCCAAAATAGACAAATGGGACCTAATCAAACTCCACAGCTTCTGCACAGCAAA
>CAUYLG010072094.1:0-27500 GCA_963573385.1 Cacajao melanocephalus
CTCAAGCCATCCTCCTGCCTCAGCCTCCCAAGCAGCCAGGACTACAGGCATGTGCCACCACACCTGGCTATTTAAAAATTTTTTTTGTAGAGAGGGGGTCTTGCTATGTTGCCCAGGCTGGCCTCCAACTCCTCGGCTCAAGAGATTCTCTTACCTCAGCTTCCCTAAGCGCTGGGATTACAGGCGTGAGCCACCGCACCTGGCAAGTGTTGTTGTTGCTTTTTTTTTTTTAAGTGCCAAACACAGGGCCAGAGACAAACCACAGGGCCACACCCAGGACATGGTTGGTCAGTGTGAGGACTGCCTCAATTTTTTTTTTTTTCAGTCGGGTTTTCTGGGTTGCTTGAGCCAGGCCCTACCTGCAGGCCTTCATCCACACTCCAAACACTCACCAAGGTGACCAATGAGGGCTCTCTGTCTCAAAAAGGTGGCCCAACTTGCTCAGGATCACACAGCCAGGAAGCAGCAGAGCTGAAGTCAGTCTCTTAACTAAAGAATCTAGTTAGGGGCAGTGCCTCTCCTCCCAGGTCCAGATTGCCCAGGCCCCTTCCTGCTCTGGATAAAACCTGGTCCAAGGAGGGCAAATCCAACCGGAAGAGTGGAGGTGGTTACCTGGCCCTCGGCCTGGCTGCACTGGACTCAGAAACCCTCAGGGCCCAGCACAGGCAGAGGTTGAGCCTCACCCCAGGAGTAGAGGTGCACGCAGTGGATGCTCCGCTTCCGCTGCTCCACCCGCTCGGGCATCTCCAGGGCACCCATGCTGTTGCAATGGATCGGCTCCCCCTGGACAGCAGAGAAGAACTTCACCTGCAACAAGAGTGGGAGAGGCAGGGCAGCGGGAAGTCCGGGGTTTGAGATGCCTGGCCGCTCCACTCCCTAAGCTGTGCAGCCTCGGGTTGTGGTAGATCCTACCCTACAGCCCTAGTTATGCCAACGGCGACCTCCCCACCCCACTCCCAGCCCCAGGCCCCAGAGCTCCAACGGTCAGAGCTCTGCCCTTGGGGATGGCAGACCGAGGTAGTGACAGTTCCTGCCCAGCCCGTCCCACGCCCTGCGGCCTCACCCGGAGTAAACAGCGGATCCCCTGTTGTTCCAATTCAGCCTGCTTGCCCTTGAGCACCACCCTCTCCGCCAGCGATGGTTGCTGTCGAGGCTGCGGAAGAGGCGGCGCAGCGCGGGCTGGGTGTAGATGTCCGCCTCCCTCTGGAAGTTCCACCCCGAGATCTGCCGGCAGAAGGTCACGCTTTGCGGGGCCTCGCTGTGAACTCTTGAGGATGCCCGTGGGTGAGCGCGGCTGGCGGGACGGGCGGCCTGGGGGCGGAGCAGGCGTCGGGGCGGGGCTCTCGAGGGGCTGGGCCTGCCGACCGCCACCCGCCCCAGGGCCGGGGCCGTCGAGCGGGGCTGCGAGCACGTCCCCGCGGCGCAGACGGGACTCCCTCGCCAACTGCAGCTGCGCCGCCGCGGCGCCCCAGCCAATCAGCGCCGAAGCCGGGGGCGGGGCCAACCCCTGGGCGCCTCCCGCACCTGACGAGGCCCGCCGCTCCGGGCCCGCGCGCTCGCGACCTGGAGGGGGCGAACGCGGCTGCGCGGGTCGTGGCCCAGTTCCGCAGGGGCCATGGGGGCTTTGATCCGGGCCGGGCTGTTGGCTGCGCCGAGGACGTGGTTGGTCAGCAACTTCTTTAAGGCCCCCCCACCTCTCGGCCGGCCTCCAGTCCCCTCCGACGGGCGTCCTTCCTCGCCGTCTGTAGACTCTAGGGCTTCAAGCCGCGCTCCCCCTCACCCAGGCAATGCCCCGAGAACTTCGCTCCGCCCCTAACCCCCCCTAGCTCCGGACTTCTCGCCTTGCTCCCTCCCCCTCACTCTCCAGCGGCCTCCCCAGCTTCTGTGCTCTCCTCCGCTTTACAGCCACTTACTTGCTCTGTACTCGCTGCAGCCCCTCGTGTTAGTGTCCTGTTCCTCCTGCTTCACCTCACTATCCTTTTCTTCTTGCCCCGGGAATGCGTTTCTGAAGGTCCCGGCTTTACCGTGGCTCGTGCCACCATGCCTAGCTAATTTCTTTTTTTCTTTTTTTTTCTTTTTTTTTTTTTTTTGGTAGCGATAGGGTCTCACCATGTTGTCCAGGCTGGTCTTAAACTCCTGAGCTCAACCAACCTGCCTCGGCCTCCCAAAGTACTGAGATTACAGGCATGAGCCTTCACACCTGGCCAATTAAAATAAATAAATAACAGGAGAGGCTCAGTGGCTAAAACCTGTAATCCCAGAACTATAGGAGGCCAAGGCGGGCAAAACACCTGCGGTCAGGAGTTCGAGACCAGCCTGGCCAACATGGTGAAACCCTGTTTCTACTGAAAAATAAAAATAAAAAATTAGCTGGGCATGGTGGTGCGCTCCTGTAGTCCCAGCTACCCGGAGGCAGAGGCAGGAGAATCGCTGGAACCCAGGAGGCAGAGGTTGCAGTGAGCCCAGATTTCGGCACTGCACTCCAGCCTGGGTAACATAGCAAAACTCCCTCTCAAAAAAAATAAATAAATAAATAACAGGCTGGGTGTATGGCTCATGTCTGTAATCCCAGCACTTTGGGAAGCTGAGAATGGCAGATCACTTGAGCTCAGGAGTTCAAGACCAGCCTGGAGAACATGGCAAGGCCACATCTCTATTAAAAAAAAAACAACACAAGGCTGGTAGAGGTGGCTCACACCTGTAATCCCATCACTTTGGGACACCGAGGCGGGTGGATCATGAGGTCAGGAGATCGAGACCATCCTGGCCATGGTGAAACCCCGTCTCTACTAAAATACAAAAAATTAGCTGGGCGTGGTGACATGTGCCTGTAGTTCCAGCTACTCAGGAGGCTGAGGCAAGGAAATCGCTTGAAGCTGGGAGACAGAGGTTGCAGTGAGCTGACATCGTGCCACTGCACTCCAGCCTGGGTGACAGAGCAAGACTCCGTCTCAAAAAAAAAAAAATACAAAATTTAGCCAGGTGTGGTGGTGCACAGCTGTAGTCCCAGCTATTTGGGAGGCTGAGGTGGAAGGATAGCTTGAGCCTGGAAAGCAGAGTTTACAGTGAGCTGAGATTGTGCCACTGCACTCCCACCTAGATGACAGAGCCAGACCTTGTTTGTTTCAAACAAACAACCAAAACAATAAAAAACCCAACCCCCCAAAATAAAAACAATAATTAAAAAGAAAGAAATAAAACAAATAAATACCATAGGCCTGTTGGGAGGAGATACGCAGGAAGTGGATGGGGAGACACTGCCCCTACCTGCTTCAATGGGCAGTTCTACTTGTGACATTTATCAGATTTGAAGAAGGACTTTGATTTAATAAAGGGTTGTGCTCCTTAAAACAAGTTTGAGAACCTCTGGGTTGGAGGCCCTCTTGCCCATTATGTGTGCACACACACACACCATCTCATATTTCATGACTTCCCTGGCCTTGAGAGAAGGTGATATGTCCTCCTTACATCTCAGTTGGCCCCACATTGCCAGCCCTGTATTCCAGTTTGCCTGTCATTACAGCCCCAGTCTGTGACCTTTGGGGTGATAGAGTCTGGATTCCTGGGCAACCTGGTTCACATCCCTCTCCTGCCAATCTGGCCTGGCTCCACCTCTTTCTGCTCGGCTACCAAAGCCCCAAGCTTTGTAGAGCCTGCCTGGCCTTGAGGAGGGGAATGGGCTCCATCCTCAAAGCCTGAGGAGGGTTTAAGCTTCCCATCCTCTGTTGCTACAGTAGCTTCAGCTTTTCATTCCATAGCCCTCATTTTTAAAAAAAAAAAAAACTTTTTTTTTTTTTGTACAGACAGGGTCTTTCTATGTTGCCTGGGCTGGTCTCGAACTCCTGATCTCAAGTGATCTTCCCACCTCAGCCTCTCAAAGTGCTGGGATTACAGGCATGAGCCACCACACCCAGCTGCATATTTCTTATTTTTGTTTCTATGTGTTTTCTGTCTGTTCTTTGCTGTCACCTCCATGTTTACAAGAGTGCCTGGCACATGATAGGTGCTCAGTAAATACATGACTGAAGAAGACAGAGGCAAACAGGCCAGATGTGGCTGCTGCCCTCAGGGAATTGACAGTCCATGAGCAATGAGAATGAGCTGCAGACTGGGAGGCAGGCATCCCAGCATGAGCTCACCACGCTGCTGCCTTCTCCCGGCCCACCTTTCTCATCTATCAAATGAAAGTTAAGCTGGACGTGGTGGCTCACACCTGTAATCTCAGCACTTTGGGAGGCCAAGGCGGGTGGATCACTTGAGGTCAGAAGATCGAGACCAGCCTGGCCAATATGGTGAAACCCCATCTCTACTAGATAATACAAAAATTAGCCAGGCGTGGTGGCGGGTGCCTGTAATCCCAGCTACTCAGGAGGCCGAGGCAGGAGAATTGTTTTAACCCAGGAAGCAGAGGTTACAGTGAGCTGAGATTGTGTCACTGCACTCCAGCCCGGGTGACAGAACAAGACTCCATCTCTAAATAAATAAATAGTAAATGAAAGTGATGGATTACATAAATGGTTTTCAAACTGGGTTCCTCAGGGCTCAGTTTGAGGAGGATGCAAAGGTTAAATACAAATAACAATGGAATGTAGTAACATTGGTGCTTGAGCAAGTGCTTTGGGTGAGAGAAATGCGGTGCTGACGGGGAGAAGAGCTGCATCAGAGCAGCCTTCCTGGATGAGGCAAGGAGGAAACACAAGAGCTGACAGCTGAAGGAGAGGGAGTGAGGGCTGCCCAGAGAAGCTGAGAGGCTATTTCAGGCAGTAGGAACTGGAGCTGCAAACTCCTAGGTCCCTGCAGTCTGGCTCTCTGTACCAGCCCTCACTCATGCCCACCACCCTTACGGTAGGCACATCCCTTCTTGCACTAATATTGGCCAGTCCTATTATGACCCTCATTTGAGGATGCACAGAGGACTGGAGCTCAGAGAGGGAGGGTTGCCCGGCCTGACTCTAACCAGCTGAGTTCCAGTGGAGTTCCTTCCATCCCCCAGCACTAGATGGGGCTGGATAGCTGGAGAGGGACCGTGCTGCACTTCCTGCAGCCTGCCCAGCTGGTCCACATCTTTCTGGGCCAGGAAGGCAGCATTGCGCCAGCTTCTAGCTCTCTGGTTGGGGCCCTCTGGCCTGCTGGGCTGGACTCCTGCCCTGGTTGCCCTGGCCCAGCTCCGCAGCTCATGCGCCTCTGCAGCAAGTGGTCAGCCCCTTCCCACCTGCCCTTTACAAGCCTCATCCCTGAATCCTCCCCACAGCCAGGGAGGCTGTCACTATCGTCTCCAGAACAGGAAACTGCCCAGTCACACAGGGACTTATGTGCGGGTCTATGTGTCCTGAGTCTGGGCTCTGAATTGCTGCTTTGCAAGGTCTCACTCGCTGGCTCTGGCAGCCTGAATGTTACTGTAATCCCTGAGCCTTTGGACAAGCAGGCGCTGCTTCCCGAGGACCTCGTTGCTGCTGGCAATGTCTCTGTTTCCCAGCTCCCCACTGCTGCCAGAACAGACCTATCTTCTGTCTTCTGGCATCTCCAGTTCTCTTCCCTTTGGATCTATTTCTTTCTTTTTTTTTTTTTTTAGATGGAGTCTTGTTCTATCACCCAGGCTGGAGTGCAGTGGTGTGATCTCGGCTCATTGCAACCTCTGTCTCCTGGATTCAAGCGATTCTCCTGCCTCAGCCTCTCAAGTAGCTGGGATTACAGGAGCATTCCATCACACTCAGCTAATTTTTGTATTTTTAGTAGAGACGGGGTTTCACCATGTTGGTTAGGCTGGTCTCAAGCTCCTGACCTCAGGCAATCTGCCTGCTTCGGCCTCCCAAAGTGCTGGGATTATAGGTGTGAGCCACCATGCCCAGCCTGGATCTATTTGAATCACCCTCCTTCCTCTGCAGCCTGAAGCTTGAGGCCTCACCCATTTCCCAAAGGCACTACTAGCAGTGACCATTTGTTCTGTCATTTGGTCATAGATCTAGGTCAGAGGACAGTCGTTCATCAAATGTTTGTTGAGCATCCAATCTGGCTAGGGCATGACAGAGGCCAAGTAGTGTATTAATTTCTTCATTCACAAGAACAGAGAATGGAGTAGAAGGAAAGTGGAAAGGAAAGGAAGGAAGGAAAAGAGAGAGGAAGGAGGATAGAAAAGAAGAAAGAAAGGTGGGAGGGAGAAAGGAGAGAAAGAGGGAGTCCTTTAGGTTATCTAAGCCCCCTCGGGACTTGGTCTGATCCTCGCAGTCCGAGAGCAGTCTTGGGCTTGAGCCTCTGATCAGCCAAATAACTGAAAAGTTGATGAACAGCTTGAGTCTCAGTTTTTCCCTCTGTAAAATGGGGTTGATGGCAGTTCTGACTTCAGAGGGCTGTTGGCGGAGTCACAGAGATTCTGGGTGCTGCCTTCGCACTCAAAAGGGTCCAGGCTAGATGTGGTGGCTCACACCTGTCATCCCAACACTTTGGGAGGCTGAGGTGGGAGAATCTCTTGACTCCGTGAGTTGGAGACCAGCCTGGGCAACACAGTGACAACCTGTCTCTGCAAAATTTTCTTTTTCCAAAAATTAGCCAGGCATGGAGGTGTGCACCTGTAGTTCTAGCTACTTGGAAGTCTGAAGTGGGAGGATCACTTGAGCACAGGAGGTCGAGGCTGTACTGAACCATGATCCACTGTACTCCAGCCTGGGTGACAGAGCCAGACCCTGTCTTAAAAAAAAAAATCAAAGGGGTTCAGCATGCATCTTACTGTCAGCTTACCCAAGGGAGCATAATAAATTGAGTCCCTGCTAATTGTAGGGGAAGGGAATGACAAAGGCACCACAGGCGGAAGGAGCAGTCTGGGCACAGTGAGGGGCACGATGTGGCACAGCACTGATTGTGGGAAGCGAGGGATGTGGGAGATGAGGCTTCAAGTCGTCAGAGGGAGGTTGAGGCAGAGCCTCACCTGCATGCCTCAGCTGCATGTCCAACTTCTGGCACCCAGTTTCCTAGCCCAGTGATGGGCCACTTCTCTCAGGGCCACAGCTTTCTCTTCTTCTATCAAATAGAACGTCTTAGCACTGCTCTGTGGTGCCAGTGGAGGGTATAAGTGTCCAGTGCTCAGCTGGCCATTTTCTGCCCCACTTTCTTTTCCTTGTCCTCTTGCCTACTGGGGGACTCCTTCCATCCCTGGTTCCTCCCCCAGCTTCTGTGAGGTCCCTCCTCTGAGCCCCCATACCTCACCAAACCCTCAACACCCTTTGATGT
Organism: Cacajao melanocephalus; assembly: GCA_963573385.1. NCBI lineage: Eukaryota > Metazoa > Chordata > Mammalia > Primates > Pitheciidae > Cacajao > Cacajao melanocephalus. The sequence continues at coordinate 7,225 of CAUYLG010072094.1, forward strand.
TTTCCTTGGTGCCTCCTCAGGATGCTGTGAGCTCCTTGGGGGCAGGTGCTGCCTGTGTATCTCTCTGGACCGGGGCCCAAGGCCTGATAGGTGAGTGCCCAGGACTCCATGCTGACTAGAGGAAGGAACAACATGTGGTCAGTGTGAGCAGAAGGGCCTGGTAGTCCAGGAGGAGTAAGAAGCCACTTCTTTAAAATTTATTACTTTTTGTTTGTTTGAGATGGAGTCTCACTCTATCACCCAGGCTGGAGTGCAGTGGCGTGAGCTCGGCTCACTGCAACCTCTACCTCCCAGGTTCAAGCAATTCTCCCGCCTCAGCCTCACAAGTAGCTGGGACTACAGGCATGTGCCACCACACCCTGGTAATTTTTGTATTTTTAGTAGAGACAGGGTTTCACTACGTTGGCCAGGCTGGTCTTGAACTCCTGACCTCATGATCAGCCCGCCTCAGCCTCCCAAAATGCTCACACCTGATTTCAAGCGTGAGCCACTGCACCCAGCCTACTTATTTTTGTAGATATAGTGGTCTTGTTATGTTGCCCAGGCTGGTCTTGTACTCCTGGACTCAAGTAATCCTCCTGCCTCAGCCTCCTGAAGTCTGGGATTATAGACATAAGATTGTGCCTAGCCAAAAGAAGCCACTTCTTTTTCTTCTTCTTCTTCTTTTGTTTTTTTGTTTTGTTTTGTTTTTTTGAGACATGGTCTCACTCTTTCATGCAGGCTTGAGTGCAGTGGCATGATCATTGCTCACTGCAGCCTCAATTTCCTGGGCTCAAGTGATCCTCTCACCTCAGCCTCTGAAGAAGCTAGAATTACTTGGCCATCACATCTAGCTGATTTTTTTTATTTTTTGTAGAGGCAGGGTCTCTCTATGTTGCCCAGGCTGGTCTCAAACTCTTGGGCTCAAGCAATCCTCCTGCCTTGGCCTCCCCAAGTGCTAGGATTACAGGCATGAGTCACCACGAGGTCACTTCTGATGAGAGGGGAGGTGGCACAGAAAGGCTAGGTCTGTATGAACAGGGTTTGACTGAGCAGAGGGGAGCTGGTATGACAAGAAGCCAGGCCTGCTAGAGAAAGCAATGAAGGTTTTAGAGCAGGAGAGGGGCCCCAAAGGCCAAGCAGCCCTTCTACTGGGATTGGGTACATTTCCTGAGTGCTTGTTTAGCAAAAGCACTTTGCAGCTCAGAGCCTTGGCTTCCCACCTGCAAAGTGCAAGGGAGTCATCTTGCAGGCAGTGGTGAAGATGCCATGGCAAAGGCTAGTCTTTGACATTGAGCCTCTCCTGATCCTACTCTCTTTCAGCTTAGCACTTCCCGGTCAAAGGTATGAACTGTGCTTCCTCAACTGGCTTGGAATTTCTCAGAGTAGGGGTCCTTTTCCCCCTGTAGTTCTCCACAGAGGAAACCAATTCCTAACAAAGCTATGCTTTTCCTTTGTCCTGGGCCCACTAAGGGAAGGTCCTAAGCTCACAGTAGATCCCAGAGTCAGTCCCCAGGCTTCCAAGTCCCCTGTGACCCTAGGGAGCTGATGGGGTTCCTCATATGTACACCAAATGTGTAGTGAACACCCAGTGTACTGACCTTTGGGGAGGTAAAAGGCAGAAGTGCTGATCACATGAGGCTTGCCATTTAGTTTCTCCCTTGTTTCCTGTGTCAAGCTTGGGCTCCCAAGATGAGTGCGAGGCCAGCTTTATTCCAGGCTATCTTATTTCCAGTTCCCTTTCCTTCTCCCCTTTCAGGAGAAACCCACTGTTCCTAGAAACAGAGAAAAATGTCCAGGCCCAGTGACTCACGCCTGTAATCCTAGCACTTTGGGAGGCCAAGGTGAGCAGATGGCTTGAAGTCAGGAGTTCGAGACCCGCCTGGCCAAAATGCTGAAACGCTGTCTCTACTAAAAATACAAAAATTAGCCAGGCATGGTGGCAAGCGCCTGTAAGCTCAGCTACTCAGGAAGCTGAGGCAGGAGAATCACTTGAACCCGGGAGGCGGAGGTTGCAGTGAGCTGAGATCGTGCTATTGCACTCCAGTCTGGGTGACAGAGTGAAACTGTCTCGAAAAAAGAGAATACCTCCTTAAGAAGATCTGAGTATATTCTGAAGCTATTCTCTTTTCTCTGCCTGCCTGGCATTGGAACCTGTAATGCCAAACCACTGTCACCGCTTTTTTTTTTGAGATGGAGTTTCGCTCTTTATGCCCAGGCTGGAGTGCTTTTTTTTTTTTTTTTGAGATGGAGTTTTGCTCTTTATGCCCAGGCTGGAGTGCAATGGCGTGATCTCGGCAACCTCTGCCTCCCGGGTTCAAGCAATTTTCCTGTCTCAGCCTCCTGAGTAGCTAAGGTCTGTATGAACAGCGTTTGGCATTATAGGCATGCACTACCATGCTCGGCTAATTTTTGTATTTTTTAGTAGAGACGGGGTTTCTCCATGTTGGTCAGACTGGTCTCGAACTCTCGACCTCAGGTGATCCGCCCACCTCAGCCTCCTAAAGTGCTAGGATTACAGGCATGAGCCACTAAGTCCAGGCCACTGTCACCTCTTTGCCTGAATGATTGCAACAGGTTTCCAAGTGGCCCCTGCTCCCCTTCTTCTCTTCTTACTTACCTCCATTCCCCATTCACCAATCAGAGTACTCTTTAAAACATGCATCTCAACCCAGGCGCGGTGGCTCATGCCCGTAATCCCAGCACTTTGGGAGGCTGAGGTGGGTGGATCAATTGAGCTCAGGAGTTTGAGACCAGCCTGGGCAAGATAGTGAGACTTCATCGATCCAAAAAATAAAAAAACTTAGCAGGGTGTGGTGGAACGTGCCTAAAGTCCCAGTTAATTGGGAGGCTGAGGCAGGAGGATCCCTTGAGCCTAGGAGGTTGAGGCTGCAATGAGCTGTGATTGTGCCACTGTACTCCAGCCTGGGTGACAGATCAAGACTCTGTCTCAAAAAAGAAAAAAGAAAATGGAGCCGGCGCTGTGGCTCACATCTGTAATCCCAGCATTTTGGGAGGCCTGGGTGGGCTGATCACAAGGTCAGGAGCTCGAGACCAGCCTGGCCAATATGGTGAAACCCCATCTCTACTAAAAATACAAAAATTAGCTGGGCGGGGTGGTGCACGCCTGTAGTCCCAGCTAATCGGGAGGCTGAGGCAGAAGAATGGCTTGAACCCGAGAGGCAGAGGTTGTAGTGAGCCGAGATTGTGCCACTGCACTCCAGCCTGGGCAACAGATCGAGACTCCATCTCAAGAAAGGAAAAAAATTATCTGACCATGGGGTGGATACTCATATCTGTCAAAGGCCTCTCACACTATATGAGATAGAAACCAACTCCTCCCCTTTCTGTAGGACCCTCCATGGTCTGTCCCTTGCCTCCCTCCCACCCTATAATCCTTTTACTCTATTTTGGCCACACAGACAGCCTCCTGGTCTTTGCCAGTGCTGCTTCCTCGGTTTGAAACGTTCTCCTCTAGCCTTCCCAGCTGTTCCTTCCCATCTTCCAGGTCCCAGCATTGGCTTTGGAGCCAGCAGCCCACCTGGGACAGGAGCCTGGCTCTGCTTCTAGCTGGCCATGTAACCTTGGGCAAGTCACTGGCTTCCTCTATGCTTCTTTTTCCTGCCAAATGAGGGCGTTAATGCTAATGTATCTCAGAAGGTGGTTTCCAGGATCAAAGAAAACAAAGCACTCGAGAAGGGTCTGGCGCTTAGTAGGGCCATTTCCTCGATTTAGCTTCCTTGACTTCTCAAAGAAAAGTAGGTCCCACAGTCACTTTCCTATCACCCAGTTTTCTTCACAGAGCTTAGCAGAAGTTTTCTTCTTAAGCTTAGCGCCTGCAGTGCCTGAAATAATCTTGGTTACCAACTATTTTATGAAATCAGTATTTATTATGCGCCTACTATGTGCCAGGCACTGGTTATAACTGCCATCTGATTGGACGCTCCAAAAAAGGGGCGGCCAAGCCTGTGCCATTCACTGGTGCTCCTCCACGCTCCCCGCAGCACGGTGGGAAGCACACAGTAGGTACTTGGCTCTGCTCCTGGCCCCGCCCCGCGGCCCCTCCCCCGCTCCAGGAAGTGCGGGGGCTCCAGCCACCCGGCCGGCCGCGATGCATTCTGGGGAAGGAACACCACCAAATCCAAGATGGCGGCCAGCAGGAGGCTGATGAAGGTAAAAGCCATTCTCCGGCGGCGGTCCGGCTTGGGGCGGCGTCCTAGGCCCGGACCCCTGCGGCAGGCGGGGGTTTCTCAGGGCGCTGCCCTCTGGCCTCCTGCCCTACATGGCCTTGTGGGTCCCCCGGGTCGCGCGCCGGCTCAAGGAGCTAACGGGGCTGGCCTAGGCCGCAGCCTGGGCGGGAGTGCCAGGCCGCGTAGGGAGCCACTGCCGGCCCCTTTTCCCGGCCCGGGGCGTTCACGCCAACCTCCGCCCGGAGCGTGGCCGTGTCCCCCTGTCGCGGAGGCCGCGGCCGGACCCGAGGGCGTCGTTAATGTGAGAGCGCGGTTGGGAGGCCCCAAACCGGGCGCTTTCGGGGAAGGCCCGAGCGTCGGAGCCCTTGCCCGGAGCTCGCACCGCGGAACCGCCCTGCCCTGGGCCGCAGCGTGCCGGGCTTGCTGCTTCGCTTGGCCCGGCCGCAGCTCGGGAGTCTGGAAGGCTCGGGCTACGAAAGGGAGGAGGAGGCCAGGCGGCCAAAGTTAGGTCAGTTGTTGGTGGGTCGTTTGAAATTGCGCTGGGTCCTAGCAAACTGTCGCCTTGTGACTGCAGAGTCACACAGCGGGCAAGTTCCAACTCCTGCAAGGCGTGGGGTCGGCCCCAAACGCCGCGCGGTTTTCCCTCCCTCTCCTCCACTCAGTCATCCCGATCTCCTTTCCCTGATGAAGCTAAGTGCCATTTTTTGGTGGGGGTGGGGGGAAGGTAACGGTTGGTTTCGGTCGTTCGAATCAAAACGGGCCAAAGTTTATAATAATAACTTGGTACTTTGGATCTTGAATGCAGCGGGTTTCCGTCTTGCTAACTGGCTCCTTTTGTGAGGAACACATGCTAAATTGGCTTAGTTCTTTTGCCAGTAGATTTGCCAACGTCCTCTGGAGCCCACCCCGCCAGCATCTCTGAGTCGGCAACCGGGTAGTGCTGCCGGTCTGCAACGGGCCGGAAATTTAAAAAAGGCCCAGGAGCCGGTTTCCTGAGGGGAGATAAAGAGCTGGGGTTCGCTCTGGGCAGAGCAGTGCTTGGTAGAGCTAGACATTGAACTTGGAGTCACAGTCTCTGAGCCTTCCCTCCCTCTCTCCCTGGGAACGTTTCCTTTCTTTTGTTCCCTAAGGGCTAGAGAGGACATTAACTTTATAAAACTGGAGTGGAAGTGGGCACAAAAGAACAGTCAGCGGACTTCAGACCTCCTCATCTCTTCAGCTAGTGACACCACCGTTCACCAGATGAGGGGTTTGTTAATGGCTTGCTTTCCTATCCTCCTCCCAGATGCAGTCGTCCATTAACCCTTGTTTAGAAAGATTGAATTTAGAAAGATTTCGGGAGTGCCGGCCAGGCTCGGGAGGCCCACGCTGGTAATCCCTGCACTCTGGGAGGCCGAGGCGGGTGGATCACTTCAGGTCAGGAGTTCAAGACCAGCCTGGCCAACATGGTGAAACCCTGTCTCTACTAAAAATTCAAAAATTAGCTGGGCGTGGTCGCTTGTGCCTGTAATCCCAGCGACCCGGGAGGCTGAGGTGGGAGAATCGCTTGAACCCGGCAAGTGGTGGTTGCAGTGAGCCAAGATCACCCCACTGCACTCCAGCCAGGGCGACAGAGTGAGACACCATCTAAAAAAAAAAAAAAAAAAAAAAAAAAGGTAGACTTCTGGAGTGCGTGCATACCTTGCTTTCTAATGTTGCTGAAATTACTCTGAATCTGTGTCCTGTTCTGTCAGGTGCCCTCCTGAGTGCTCTCCTCCCCAGACAACCCCTGATGGACATCAGAGTTCTTTTAAAGCAGATACTCAATTATTTCACTCCAGTTAAAAACCTCTATGGTCTTATTGTCCTCAGCAGTTAATCCTAACCTCTTACTTGGCATGCAAGACCTTTCTGAGACTGGCTGAAAGCAATCTGTTTAGCCTCACCGCCTGCCCTTTGGTTTCCCACCATTCTTGCACCTAATCACAGTAGCTACTGTTTTTCCAGCTTTTACTTCGTGCTTCATATGCATGATGGTGTTTAATCCTTCCTGTGGAGTAGACATTGTGATTTCCATTTTGTCAGTGAGAAAAGATTCTTTTGCTTGTCCCTAGCTAGGGAGAGTCAGCTGTGATCAAACTCAGTTCTTTCTCTAAAGCAGAGTCTTCTGCTCTTGCTTGCTATCTGGTGTCCCTTTGCACGTGTCGTTTGCTTTACCCAAGAAAGGCTGCCTTCTCACTTCTCCCTTCCAGAGAAGTCCCCCGTTCAACTTCAATGCCAACTATTCTGTGAGCCCCCTGCTCCCACATCCCCCTTCAGAATGAGTTGTTTCCTCCTTTGTGTGACCACAGTACTTTCTTTATGTTTCTCTTTGAGCACTTGTCACAATCTGTGTTACAGACTTGTCTTTCGTACACTGGGTTCTGAGATCCTGAAGGGCAGGGATCTTGACCTAATTCATCCTGGTATCCCCCTAGCCTATCCCGTAGTTGGAATCCCCAGGTTCTCAGGGGTCTAAGGAGGGGACTTATGATTTTTAAAATATTGTGTTTCTAAAAAAAAATAGAGCCTGGAAAAAATTTGTAATATTAACAGAGTATTTATTAAATATTAGGTTATTTACATAAATTACCTTTTTAACCCTCGAAGTGTGTATTGTCATTTTTATTTTTACAAATGGGGATATTGTGAGGTTAAATAAATAGGTTAAGGGAGTTACCTGAGGTAGAGTTGTAGAAGGTGGTGGGGATAGATAAGATTCTGACTCTTCCTGGCTCCAGGACCCAAATTCCATGCCACCTGTCAGGCTGTCTTCATTTCTTACTCCAAGGCTGCGTGGAGCCGTGTGTTGTTTCTTGAGGATGGAAAGCCTTTCAGTTCACTAGGGGAACACCAGTTATGTGATGCTAATTATTGGCTGTGAGAGTCAGTGTTTAAGCCTGGTTAGTTTTTTTTTTTAAAGGAAGAAAAATTATTGATCAGGTTGATCAACAAAGTCTTTCAGTACACGGGATGGAAATAAAGTGATTTTCGGTGGTGAAAAATTGGGACTTAGTGCGTGGAACAGTGCCTTAGGCATAGCAAGCAAGCAAATCTTGAATGATCAAATTAATTACATCTTAAAGAACTTTAGATTTCTGTTAAAAGTCTTTCCTAGGACATTCCACAGCAAAGATTTTGTAGCAATGGACTGTCTGCAGATAGTGTAAAATACATTATTAAAAGTAGAGTGATTTGCATATTATACGCTGAGAAGTTATTTTAGGCAAAGTGAGTATGATAAAGTCTTTGATTTTAAAAGCATTTGCCAAGAGTGTTAACCTTTTTTAGAACCCTTTTTAGGATTTACAATGTTAATAAAACATTAAGTACATTTTAATTTGCAAGCAGCTAATTTAGCATGGTTGGCAACAACCAGATTGTAACCATTGCTTCAATCAGGATGGGGAAATTGCTACAAAAGCCAAAAGTGAAACCTTTATATGTGGCTTAGGCAACCGATTGCCATCTGATCATTTCTTTGCAGCTTCACATTGCACACACCTCCCCCAAGGACCCTCCTGTTGAGTAGCTTCCCAGAAGGGCTTTTCTCAGAGGGGAAATCTGTTCATTTAGAGGTGTGTGTGTAACGTTTTATTACTCATCATGACATAAATGTTGAGTTAAGGAGTTTTTGCTCTTGTTGCCCAGGCTAGAGTGCAATGGCACGATTTCTGCTCGCTGCAACCTCCGCCTCCCAGGTTCAAGCGATTCTCCTGCCTCAGGCTCCCAAGTAGCTGGGACTATAGGTGTGCACCACCACTCCTGGCTAATTTTGTATTTTTAGTAGAGATGGGGTTTTACCCTGTTGGCCAGGCTGGTCTCAAACTCCTGACCTCGGGTGATCTGCCTGCTGAGGCCTCCCAAAGTGTTGGGATGACAGGTGTGAGCCAAGGAGCCCGGCCTAATGCTGTTTCAGAATGCTCTCTCAGAACTTCGTATTGTTATGCTTTCTCCCAGGCCACAGTCATAGTAGGAAGAGCCTCTAGAAGTTCATTCCTTGGGTTTCTTTGTATTAAGCAGTGAGGTAGTTTGCTAGAGTATAGGTTTAAATTCTGAGGTTGGGCAATTAAAAAGATACTGCAGTGATACTGTATCCCCTGTGTCACATGTGTCATGAGGTGAGGGGATTTTTATATATGATGTTATGCCAGTGTAAATGTCCTGAATCCGCTGAGGTTTTGTGAATTGAGAAAAATGTTGCATCTTTTATCCTGAATTTATGTATTCTAGTAAGTTGGGACTGTTTCAGCTTCCCTTAATGATATTTTTTGTAAATGTTTGGGGCAGGTGATAGGAAGGAGTATACTCAATTATTACAACATTTGGGATCTTTTAAGATATTTACTAGAAAACCCTGAGACAATCCAGGTGCAGGGGCTCACACCTGTAATCCCAGCACTTTGGGAGCCCAAGGTGGGTGGATCACGAGGTCAGGAGTTCAAGACCAGCCTGACCAACATAGTGAAACCCTGTCTTTACTAAAAATACAAAAAATTAGGCCAAGCACAGTGGCTCACACCTGTATCCCAGCACTTTGGGAGGCCGAGGTGGGTGGATCATGAGGTCAGGAGTTCAAGACCAGCCTGGCCAATATGGTGAAACCCTGTCTCTACTAAAAAAAATACAAAAAATTATCTGGGCATGGTGGCATGTGCCTGTAGTCCCAGCTGCTCGGGAGGCTGAGGCAAGAGAGTTGCTTGAACCCTGGAGGCAGAGGTTGCAGTGAGCCGAGATCGTGCCACTGCACTCCAGCCTGGGCGACAGAGCAAGACTCTGTCTCAAAAAAAAAAAAAAATTAGCCGGGTGTGGTGGCAGGTGCCTGTAGTCCCAGCTACTTGGGAGGCTGAGGCAGGGAGGCAGAGGTTGCAGTGAGCTGAGATTGCACCGTTGCACTCCAGTCCAGGCAACAGTGTGAGACTCCATCTCGAAAAAACAAAAACCCTGAGACAAAAACTCTTGTCTCCGGGTAATAGGGCCTTTTCTGACCTTGTTAACACTCTAAATTGGGAGACTGTTGCTTTAAACTTTTATTATAAGAGGACACTCGAAAGTATTCTCATTTTATTGAAATATTTATTACTGTTTAAGACATTTCTATATTCTGTGCTGCAACAGTAAGTTAGGAATTAAAGCTTAGCGAGCCATAGTGACATTCCTCCTGAGCCCAGACTCCAACCAGTTCCAGAGTTTTCCTGGGAATTGCACATAGATCTGTAGGCATCTAAGTCTTAGCTCCTCCTGTGACTCACTCTGTCTGTCCTCATGCTTCTCCTCCTGTCTTACCTTACTTAGTTAATGGTTCACTTGTCTACTCAGTTGCTCAAGGAAAAAATGCCAGTGGAGCCCTTCTCAACTCTTCCTCCCTTGTCTAGTCACCTGGTGGATTCTGCTTAACTATGCCTTCAGTCTCTGTTCTCTGCCTGTCTTCTCTCCATCCCCACTCCCACTCCTACACCCTCAGTTCAGGCCATCTCTGTTTGTGGTGGACACCTGCATCGAGTTCCTTAGTGGTTTGCCTGAACTCCTTACTGGTCAATGCGCCCTCTGTCCCACACCATTCCTAACCAGCAGTGCATCAGTAGTGTGTGGTGTGGTGTGCATTAGAGAAACACACATCCCCAGGCCCTGCTCTCAGAAATTAGCACTGAATTTAGTAGGGTAGGGTGAGGATGAGCCTGGGCCTCTGGATTACAAGTGCGCATTCCTTAGCTTGTTCCTTCAAGACTTGGTTTCACCAGCCTTATCTCTCCCTACTTGCCCGTTGAGTCCCCTAAACACGGCATGCTTTGCACACTGTGGGTCTGATGATTGGCATCCCTGTCTCTTCTCTGTACCAGGGTAACTTCTTGACCTTTGAGACTTAGCTTAAGGGGCACTTCTCTGCCCTTGAGGAGATCAGCGAAGGAGAAAAATGGCATGTACCTGGAACAAAGAAATCCTGGGCTGGCCACTATGTGCTGGAGGTCTGCCACCTAAATAATGGCTTGCAGGGGAGGGAAAGACCCCTCTGACATTGAAGAAGAGGTTGAACTTGGTCTGGCCCTTTAAACATGAGTAGAGTTTCAGCACTTGAAGAAGAGAGGGACTGGGTGGCCAGTGAGGTTGAGTCTCTCTCATCCCTCAGGATGGCTGTGGGCAATCCCTATGGGAAATGCCTTGAGGAGCCCCAGAGACCATCTGCCTACTCCCCAGTGCTGGTTGCATCTGACCTTGTTCTGTCCCGCTTTGGGTTTTAGTTAGGCCAGCCTCTGAGATGCTTTCCAGAAGCGCTGAGGCATTGGCCTGATTTTACCCTAGACTGGCATGTCCAGTGCACCTGGTTCCTCCAGAACTAGGAACCCTCCCTCTTCCAGGCCAGCCTTGGAGGGTGAGCTACCTCTCTGTGGAGGGGTGTCACCGAGGGCAGTGCTGATGGATTTAAGGACAGGTGACAGAGATACCATAGCCTTTAGGTTGAGGGATCAGATATACATATTTCCTGGATAGCCATAGTACCCAGGAGAAGTGGCATGCCACTCACTCAAGAAGGGCTTTGCATGTATTTGCTGTGGCCAGCTTCATCCTGCCTGTTCTTGGGGGACATAGATAATTCTAACTCCCCAAGCCTCCCACCCATATAAGAAAGGGAGGAAGAGGCTTTTGCTCAGAGCAAAGCTATGTAGAGGGAGACTACAGCATAGCAGTTAAAAGCTCAGATTCTAGGGTTTCAATCCTGGGCCTGCCACATCTTAGCTGAGTGACCCTGGGCAAATTACTTAACCTCTCTGAGCCTTAGTTACTTTGTATATGAAGGTTAAATGAGTTAGTATATACCAACTGCTTAGAAGAATGTTTGGCATATACTTAGTGTGAGCTACTTGTAGATATTATTATTGGGAGTAACCAACACATGTTCCAAGGCAGTGAGGTGACTAGCCTGACAGGAGGGAAGGATTTGGAGGAGTGATAGGAGATGGTACTGCCAGGGTAGTTTCAGGCTAGGTTGGGGCCAGCCTGCCTGGACGTACCTTCATCACTGAGAGCCCATTCTCTTACCTGTGGTACTCTGTTATTCTGTAGTTTGGTGAAAGAGTTACTGAGACAGCTGTGTGAATGTTTGTTTAAAAGTGTTGGCTGGGGGCCAGGCGTGGTGGCTCAAGCTTGTAATCCCAGCACTTTGGGAGGCTGAGGTGGGTGGATCATGAAGTCAGGAGATTGAGACCATCCTGGCCAACATGGTGAAACCCCGTCTCTACTAAAAATACAAAAATTAGCCAGGCGTGGTGGCATGTGCCTGTAGTCCTGGCTACTCAAGAGGCTGAGGCAGGAGAATCCGTTGAACCTGGGAGGTGGAGGCAGTGGTGAGTCGAGATGGTGCCACTGCACTCCAGCCTGGGTGATAGAGCGAGACTCTGTCTTTAAAAAAAAAAAAAAAAAGAAAAAGAGAAAAGTTTACTTTTCTCAACAAAATTGAATAGCTAGGCCAGGTGCAGTGGCTCACGCCTGTAACCCCAGCATTTTGGGAGCCCAAGGTGGGTGGATCAGGAGGTCAGAAGATTGAGACCATCCTGGCTAACACTGTGAAACCCCGTCTCTACTGAAAATACAATTAGCCGAGCGTGGTGGCGCATGCCTGTAATCCCAGCTACTCAGGAGCCTGAGGCAGGAGAATCACTTGAACCCAGGAGGTGGATGTTGCACTCCAACCTGGGCAACGGGAATGAAACTCCGTCTCAAAAAAAGAAAAGAAAAATAATTTACTTTTTCCAACAAAATTGAATAGGCCAGGTGGGGTGGCTCATACCTGTAATCCCAGCACTTTGGGAGGCTGAGGCAGGCAGATCACAAGGTCAGGAGATTGAGACCATCCTGGCTAACACAGTGAAACCCCGTCTCTACTAAAAATACAAAAATTAGCCGGGGGTGGTGGCATGTGTCTGTGGTCCCAGCTACCTGGGAGGCTGAGGCAAGAGAATCGCTTGAACCTGGGAGGTGCAGGTTGCGGTGAACTGATACAGTGCCACTGCACTACAGCCTGATTGGTAGAGCAAGACTCTGTCTTTTAAAAAAAAAAAAGTAAAAAAGAAAAGAAAAAGTTTACTTTTCCCAACGAAATTGAATAGTTAAGCCAGGCACGGTGGCTCACGCCTTTAATCCCAGCACTTTGGGAGGCTGAGGTGGGCACATGCCACCACGCCCAGCTAATTTTTATAGTTTTAGTAGAGATGAGATTTCACTGTATTAGCCAGGCTGGTCTCAAACTCCTGCCCTCAGGTGATCCACCCGCTTCCACCTCCTAAAGTGCTAGGATTACAGGCGTGAGCCACTGTGCCTAGCCTAAAATTGAATAGATCTTGAACTCAAAATTTGTTTTCCTAGTATATCAGAAACTTACCTTGTGTATTTTCCGTTCCTGTCCTGCATATACGTCCAGTGTAGAGTGACAGTCACTGTGTCCAAAGATAAGCATAGGTGCTTTGGAAGGCTCCCACAGGTGCTGAGCTGGGTCAGGGATGGAGGTTTGAAAGCAATTCTTGACGGAGAAGTTGAGGTCTCAGTTGTAATATTGTTGCTTCTCTCAGGTTCAAGCAATTCTCCTGCCTCAGCTTCCCAAGTAGCTGGGATTGCAGGCACCAGACACTATGCCCAGCTAATTTATTTTTCTTTTTTGAGACGGAGTCTTGCTCTGTCACCAGGCTGAAGTGCAGTGGCCCAACATCCACCTCCTGGGTTCAAGCAGTGCTCCTGCCTCAGCCTCCTGAGTAGCTGGGACTACAGGCATGCGCCGCCACGCCCAGCTAATTTTTGTATTTGTAGTAGAGATGGGGTTTCACTATGTTGGCCACGATGGTCTCGATTTTGACCTCATGATCTGCCCACCTCAGCCTCCCAAGGTGCTGGAATTACAGCTGTGAGCCACTTTGCCCAGCCTATTTTTTTTGTAGTTTTAGTAGAGATGGGATTTCACCATTTTGGCCAGGCTGGTCTCAGACGCCTGACCTTGTGACCTTGTGATTCACCTGCCTCAGTCTTTTTTTTTTTTTGAGACAGAATCTCACTCTGTCTTCCAGGTTGAAGTGCAGTGACACTATCTTGGCTCGCTGCACTCTCCACTTCTGGAAGCACTATCTTGGCTCACTGCAGCCTCCTGCCTCAGCCTCCTGACTAGCTGGAATTACAGGCACCTGCCACCACACCTGGCTAATTTTTGTAATTTTTAGTAGAGATGGGGTTTCGGTATGTTGGCCAGGCTGGTCTTGAACTCCTGACCTCCGGTGATCCTCCTGCCTCGGCCTCCCAAAGAGCTGGGATTACAGGCGTGAGCCTCTGTGCCTGGCTGTTGTCTTCTCTTTCAACCTTGAAGCAGAAAGTTAAGAAAGTTGCTTCTGGTCGCTGTGTAGTTTCTCCTTCTGACCCTTGCCGCAAACACACTCTAGAATTCCAGAGCTGCGAGAGGGACTTGGAAGGCAGACACCAGTAGCCTCAGTTTACAGATGAGGAAGCTGAAGTCATTGGTGGAGCCAGGCCCACCATTAAGGCCCCGTGGTCTCAGGGCCCTGCTCCTTCTTTTTAGATGGTTGCTTTTGGTTTTGAGGAAGGGACAAGATGGAGAGGAAGAGGGTTCATTTCAGATTAGGTGGCTGTCTGGATTTTGTTTGTTTTGGTTTTTAACAGTTCCAGGTCTGTGTTGATTATAGTTTTCTGTATTTCATTTCCTTTTCTTTTTTTTTTTGGTTATTATTTTTTGCCCTTCTCCTGATTGTAATGTATTTCATCTTCTTGTCAGATTTTGCCCCCACTTTCCTAGCATAGCTCAGCAGAGCGGGGAACATTCTCTTTTGACATCCCCTAGCCCAGCAGGCACATCTGCAACCAAAGCAGATGTTCATGTCAAAGTCCGGGCTCAGGTGGTTCCATCTTTCTGAGAGGGGACCTACTGGACTCATGGTGTGGGAGAAGGAGTGACAGAGGTCAAATAGCCTCTGAACCCGTCTAAGGTGGCTTGTTAAAAAAGTCTGTTGCACACCATCGTGCCTCTCGTTAAGAACAGTCAGCACACAAAAACCTAAGCTTCCTGAAGGGATTCTCCATGAGTTTGACACAAGCAGTTCCCATTGTGCCCATTTGTCCTGTATCAGGCTTTGTGTCATTGGGTCTGTTGTGGACAGACTTGAAGAGGTCGGTGTCCCAGCCCTCAGGGAGCTGTCAGTCTGGTAGCGGGGTGCTGGGCTCTAGAGTATGTACTGGAGGTCAGGAATGCCAGGCACACCCATGTACAGATGGACACCGAAGCACCTTCCAGGAACGAGGCCTGGCAGCCAGAAGCTGGTGTCAAGGCGGCTGAGTTGGAGCCATGACTACGCTTCCTCCATGCTTACTGTGGAGGTTGTGTGCAGTGCGTTTCTCTAAGCCTGTGTTGAGTGTTCTCTTTTGTCATGTCCTCTTAGAGTGACCACCTGAGGAGTGTGCTGTAACCTCAGAAGCAGTGTGCTGTGATAGAGTAATAGAGTTTAGATGTGGATTTCCGCCTTCGACTCCTTAGTGTCATCTCTTTGAGCCTCAGTGTCCTGATTTCTACAGAGGATGATGAGATGACTTCGTAAAGTTATGATCATAGCCAAGTGTATTATTTATTTATTTATTTGAGATGGCGTGTCATTCGTCGTCTAGGCTGGGGTGCAATGGTGTGATCTCGGCTCACTGCAACTTCCGTCTCTCAGGTTCAAGCAATTCTCCTGCCTCAGCCTCCCAAGTAGCTGGGATTACACTCATGCGCTACCACACCTGGCTAATTTTTGTATTTGTAGCAGAGACAGGGTTTCACCAAGTTGGCCAGGCTGGTCTTGCACTCCTTACCTCAGGTGATCCACCTGCCTCAGCCTCCCAAAGTGCTGGGATTACAGGTGTGAGCCACCATGGCCGGCCCCAGGTGTATTAGTTATGATGATAACTAAGTGTAATATAGCTAGGATACTGCTGACCTCGGGAAGGGATGATGTCTTGCCATGGGTCCTGCCCCCTTAGCTGAATACTAGTTGAAATGAGAGAATTGCATTAGAAGGTCTTGAGGCTTACGTTTAGATTTTCAGTGTATTGAATTATATTTAAATCATGATTTAGTGGCCAGACACAGTGGCTTATGCCTATAATCCCAGCACTTAGGAAGGCTGAGACAGGAGGATCACTTGAGCCTAGGAATTTGAGACCAGTCTGCCTAACATAGTGAGATCCTGTCTCTACAAAAAAGTGAAAAGATTAGCTGGGCACAGTGGCACATGCTTATAGTCGCAGCTACTCCGAAGGCTAAGATGGGAGGATCACTTGAGTTCTGGAGGTTGAGACTGCAGTGAGCTGTGATTGTGCCATTGCACTCCAGCCTGGGCAACAGAGCAAGACCCAGTCTCAGGGAAAAAAAATAAAAAGTCATTGTCAAGAGTTGCCTTATGAAAACTTGGAAAGTTGCATTTCTGTTACAATTATTCACTTTGATAGACCAGTTATACTGGAATTTGGTAGATTTAAGGCAGGTTTATGTAACTTGCCTCAGATGTCCAGTTCCATCTGCCAGGTTTTGTTTTGCCTGGGCAGGAGAAGCCTAGAAATAATCCTTGCATAACACAGGCACATAATGATTAGCTGTGCCAGGCTAGGAGAAATACTGAAAATGTTCATGTTTTTGTTGATGTAAATATTGGGCGGTGCTGTTCCAGAGCAAGCCAAGCCCTCCCGGGATCCCACAGAGTAAAAAAGAGCACTTGCTCTGTCCGTTTCCAGTGGGAGCATCAACCCACCGCTTTGGGTGGCTGAGATAGTCAAAGAAGAGCAATTTCAATAGTGTTTCTAGTCCTGGGCCTGCTCTGTACAATTTCTTTCACTTGAACCTCTCTGAGCCTTGGCCTTACCATCTGTAAAATGGGGCTAATATGCCCCGTTTGCCCATCTCAAGGCTATGGTGAGGCTCCAGTCATAACACATGTGCTGTGAATTGTAAACAGTGCAGAATGGTCTCATAATTGACCACTTCCTCTCATGCCATGGCTGCCCGTTTCCTAGCATCTCTCTGTTTCTGTTCTTTGTTAGAATCCCCTCCCCTCTCCTCCCCTCCCCTCCCCTCCCCTCCTCTCCCCTCCTTTCAGTGATCTCAGCTCACTGTAGCCTGTGCCTCCCTGGTTCAAGTGATTCTCATGCCTCAGTCTCCCGAGTACTGGGACTACAGGCATTTACCGGCACTCCTGGCTTGCTTATTTATTTATTTATTTGACCAAGTCTCACTCTGTTGCCTAGACTGGAGTACAGTGGCGCTGTCTTTGCTCATTGCAACCTCTGCCTCCCAGATTCAAGCCAGTCTTCTTTCTCAGCCTCTTCAGAAGCTGGAATTATAGGCACGCACCACCATGCCAAGCTAAGTTTTTGTGTTTTTAGTAGAGTTAGGGTTTCAGCATGTTGGTCAGGCTCATCTTGAATGCCTGACCTTGTGATCTGCCCGCCTTAGCCTCCCAAAGTGCAGGTATTATAGGTATGAGCCACTGCGCCCGGCCTTTTGTATTTTTAGTAGAGATGGGGTTTTACCATGTTGGCCAGGCTGGTCTTGAACTCCTGACCTCACGTGATCCACCTGCCTTACCCTCCCAAAGTGTTGGGATTACAGATGTGAACCACCATGCCTGGCCTCTTTTCTTCAAGAGCAAGGTCTTGCTCTTTTGCCCAGGCTGAAGTGCAGTGGCATGATCATAGCTTATTATAGCCTCAAGCTTCTGGGCTCAAAGGACCCTCCTGCCTCATCCTCTTGAGTAGCTGAGACTACAGGTGTGTGCCACCATGCCTGGCTATTTTTTTTTTTTTTTTTAAGAGATGGAGTCTCATTCTGTCCCAGGCTGGAGTGCAGTGGCATGATCTCAGCTCACTGCAACCTCCGCCTTCTGGGTTCAGCCAATTCTCCCTTCTCAGCCTCCTGAGTAGCTGGGACTACAGGCTCACTCTGACACACCCGGCTACTTTTTTGTATTTCAGTAGAGACGAAGTTTCACCATGTTGTCCAGGCTGGTCTCGAACTCATGAGTTCAGGCAGTCCGGCCGCCTCAGCCTCCCAAAGTGCTAGGATTACAGATGTGAGCCTCCGCACCCAGCCTGCCCTGCTAATTTTTATTTTTATTTTGTTTTTAGACAGAATCTCAATCTCGGCTCACTGCAGCCTTCACCTCCCAGGCTCAAGTGATCCTCCCACCTCAGCCTCCCCAAGTAGCTAAAGACTATAGGTGAAACTATGCCCAGCTAATTTTTGAGATGGGGTTTTGCCATATTTTCCAGGCTAGTCTCGAACCCCTGGGCTCAAGTAGTTCACCCACTTGGCCTCCAGTAGTGCTAGGATTACAGGTGTGAACCACTACGCCTGGCCCTTTTTTTTTTTTTTTTCCCATGCCAAGCTTCTTGGCACATTTCGTTGTTCTTATTTTTTGTAGAGATGGGATCTTGCTATGTTTCCTAGGCTGGTCTTGGACTCCTGGCCTCAAGTGATCCTCCTACCTTTACTTCCCAAAATGCTGAGATTATAGGTGTGAGCCACTGTGCTGGTCAGTGTTCACATAAAAAAAAAAGTTCAGAACAGGGTGGGCGCGGTGGCTCATGCCTGTAATCGCAGCACTTTGTGAGGCAGAGATGGGCGTATCACCTGAGGTCAGGAGTTCGAGACCAGTCTGGCTAACGTGGTGAACTAAAAATACAAAAAATTAGTCAGACATGGTGGCGTGTGCCTGTAATCCCAGCTACTCAAGGGGCTGAGACAGGAGAATCGCTTGAACCTGGGAGGCTTTTGTGAGGTTGTGGTGAGCAGAGATCATGCCATTGCACTCCAACTTGGGCAACAAGAGTGAAACTCCGTCTCAAAAATAAAAAATTCATAACAGTGTCTGGGGTTCGGTGACTATAGACTTGCTGCAGTCAGAGGGGATTTTTTTCCATTTCTTCTGTGTGCCTAGCTCAGTGGGAGGTTTTGGTCATTTTAGGAGCCTGTTTCTAGCTGTAGAAATGATACTGCATTCATCAAGGCTCCAGTTTTTTCCTTGCCAAGAGACTGGGTGATATGAATGTGGTGTTCTTTTTTTTTTCTTTTGTTTTTTCTTTTTTTTGTGACAGAGTCTTGCTCCATCACCCAGGCTAGAGTGCAGTGGCGTGATCTCAGTTCACTGTAACCTCTGCCTCCAGGGTTCAAGCAATTCTCCTGCCTCAGCCTGCTGAGTAGCTGGGATTACAGGCATGTGCCACTATGCCCAGCTAATTTTTGTATTTTTAGTAGAGATGGGCTTTCACCATATTGGCCAGGCTGTTCTTGAGCTCCTGACCTCAGGTGATCACCGACCTCAGCCTCCCAAAGTGCTGGGATTACAGGTGTGAGCCACTATGCCTGGCCCTGAATGTGATGATTCTTAAGCAGGGCATGGAGTGCACATCACAGACATCTGGGAGCACTCCCCACTCAAAGGTACCCATCCTGCCCTTGGGGCTGATGCAGTAAGCAGGTCCTAGATGACGCCTAGGCACAGTCAGCTCTCCTTCCTTCTCCCCTGTGCCCCTCTCCTGCCCCTCCCCTGCCTCTCTGCATGCTGGTATTAAACATCTCCCAGGGGCTTGGCCATGCACCCTGGCTGAAAGTTCTGGCCCTGATGATGACTTACCTGAGTTGGTAAACACTTCAGCTAAACTGGCTTCCTTGCTGCTTCCCTAATACTCCCATTTATATCTGCCCTCCGTGCCTCTGCATACGCATTTCCCACATGTGGACTCCTGTTCTCTTAACAGTTCTGTCTTCCCCCATCTTTCAAGGCCCATGTCAGAGCCTGTCTTCCACAAAGCTGTTCCCTCCATGGGTGTCTGCGGGACTTTCCTGGCTCTGACCTAAAGGTTCCTAGAGCAGGCCTGACGTGGTGGCTCACGCCTGTAATCCCAGCACTTTGGGAGGCTGAGGTGGGTAGATCACGAGGTCAGAGGTTCAAGACCAGCCTGGCCAAGATGGTGAAACCCTGTCTCTACTAAAAATACAAAAATTAGCTGGGCATGGAGGCGGGCACCTGTAATCCCAGCTACTCAGGAGGCTGAAACAGAGAATTGCTTGAACCTGGGAGGTGGAGGTTGCAGTGAGCTGATATCGTGCCACTGTACTCCAGCCTGGGTGACAGAGTGTACTTCGTCAAAAAAAAAAAGGTTTCTAGAGCAGCATTTCTAGCATTTCTCTGTTCTTTTAACCCACCCTCAACAGCCAAGAAAAGTGGTGTTAAGCTTAGCTTTCCTTTAGGGATACTACAGGCCTTTTGCCATTTAATAGATATAAAAATGACCCAGTGACATGGAATATGCTTGTTTACTGTCTTTGCATTGAGACATGCTGCCCATAGCACTGCTGTGACATCTGAAGCATCCCTGACTGGCCCCACTGGTTATTCCTCTGCATGGCTGTTCACCTGCTCCTGTGGCACTGACTTCAGAGGAGACTCAAGAGGGTGTGTGGCACAGTTCTGCCCAGTGCAGGTGGCTTCTTGCTGACAGCCCTGGCCAGTGGCTGCCCAGTCTGCTCCATCCATTTGAGTATCTGGTAGTGACATGACGCCTGCTGCCCCAAGTCAGGGAGGCTTAGACCACGTGTAGGTGGCATTAAAGAGTTTGGCACTGAGTCAAAAGTTGCCTGGGAACACTTACTGGCCCCAATTCTTTCTTCTTTACTCATATGGAAGGTTGAATCTTTTGCAGGTGAACTTTTTAAATTTAAAATTTTAAGTTTAATTTTTTTTTTTTTTGGTGGCAAGGTCTTGCTCTGTCACCCAGGCTGGAGTGCAGTGGCATGATCATGGCTCACTGCATGGCTCACTGCAGCTTGGACCTCCTGGGCTCAAGCAATCCTTCTGCTTCATTTTTTGTTTTTTTCATAGAGATGAGGTCTTACTAAGTTGCCTTGGCTGGTCTCCAACTCCTGGCCTCAAGTGATTTTCCTGCCTCTGCATCCCAAAGTGCTGGGATTACAGGAGCACTCGGGGAGGCTGAGGCAGGCGGATCACTTGAGGTTAGGAGTTGGAGACCAGCGTGGCCAACATGGCAAAACCCCATCTCTACTAAAAA
>CAUYLG010072094.1:32500-37856 GCA_963573385.1 Cacajao melanocephalus
TAGGCCCTGGCAGGACCAGGGCTTCCTGATCTCTGCCCTCGTTGAGCTTACATTCCATTTGGAGAGTGGAAGGAGGTGGCAGTGTGGGTGTGAGACTTCTTTCCCTTCCTGAGTCTGTCCAGGCTTCATAATCCCCAGGGGAACATTTCTGTTGAGTCCTGTGAGCAGGAGGACCAGGTGACAGTTGGCAGGTTGGAGTGGTCCCTCAGGTTCCATACCTCCTCATGCAGGTGAAGAGGGGCCAGGCTACCCCATTCCTTACTGCACGAGGTCGCAGCCCATGCTGCCAACGCCTCCTCAGGGAGAAATGGATTCGTCATTGCTCCCAGCAGCGCCTCTTCCCTCACTTCAGGCACAGCCTGTGAGAAATCCCTGTGTTCAGGCTCCACCCACACTTGCTGGACCAGAATTTCTGGGGCCAGGCCCAAGTCCAGGTGATTGTGATGGGCAGATGAGGGTGACAAGCAGGAGCACCCTGTAGGGAGAAACTCGTGCCTGTTGCCTGCTATAAAGCACCAGTGTGTTCTGCCTCTTTTGTGTGTTCATTCAGTGCACTCTCTCTCTCTGCTGCTCTGGGCTGGGCGCCCAGCACATCCTCCTACTCAGAACCAGTAACTGGGCTCCCGTTCCCTCTTCCTTGGAATTTGTTTCCTTCCCTGTCTGTGTAGCCTCGAGGTGCCTTTTAAACTACCACTGTGTGATGGAAGTATGAGGTGCAGAGGAGCTTTTGGGCTTGATGTTGGGGCTGATAGGGAGCCCCCATACTGCTCTGAGCTGCAGCACCATATAAGGAGGTTCTGGAGGGTGCTGGAGCTGGGCCAGAGGAAGCAGCCTGGCAAAGGAGGCAGGGCTCAGCTGGGTGGTGCCAGGGCTGCCGAAGAGAAGGTGCCTGAGAGGTGTGGAGGTGGCTGTTGTGCCACCGGATGGGAGGCCGGGCTGAGGCGGGTGGAGCAGCATCCGTGTGTCAGAGTGGAGGAATGTTGGTGAGGCTGGTGTACTGGCGGGAGGGCGTGCCGGGTGGCTTGGGTTATTGTGCCTGCCAGGCGTTCACGGAGGTGTCAGAGGCAATGGGAAATGTCAGGTTGGTGCCCAGTTGAAAAACAGGTGACAGACAATTCTGAAGACATCTCAGGCCGGATCCTGAAGTCATAAAGTTGTGCTTTCTCGGTGAAATGGCGCTTGCTGAATTGACTGTTTATACAATAATCCCATATATTTGCAAGGAGTCCTGTTGCCCACAACATGGCCTCCCCTTCATTTTCTGCACTCTGGGTCTGTTTTGTAGTTGAGGAAACTGAGGCTCAGTGAAGGTTTCCCATCCCTGCCCCCCCACTCCCACCCCAGTCCCAGACTGGGTGGTTCTCTTTGCTGTGTGCCCATGGAGTCCTTCTGAAATCTACAGCATTGGGTAGAAAACTGGATATGCGTTTGTGTCTGTTTGTTCCCAGTCCCTAGTTTGATTCCTCTTTAGGTTCTCAGCATCTGATGCATAGTCAGTGCTTAATGAATTTTGATTGGAAGGCAACAGGTGTACAGTACCTCAGTATAGTTCCTGCTATGTTTGAGATCTGACACTGAGGGATTGAAATAGGCATGGTCACCGACTCAAAGAGGAGGTGGTACGACCGCAGAAGCACAGTTCCCCCCATCATGTTTAGAGGGGTTTTCTGAGGTGGGGGCTTGTGTTGGTCTGGGACATGGGTAGAGGCAATGACCTTGCAGTGGGGACTGTCATGGCAAGCTCCATGCCTCCTTAACCACTCCAAGCACGGTTTAGTCCTCACTCTCCAATTTTGTCATTGGCATTTTTGGCACTTGTTTTAATTTGAGGGCATCAGGAGGGATCTTAATATGTGGTACTTTCCCCTATTTGACACCCCTTTATGCTTTGTCAATCAACAGGAGCTTGAAGAAATCCGCAAATGTGGAATGAAAAACTTCCGTAACATCCAGGTTGATGAAGCTAATTTATTGACTTGGCAAGGGCTTATTGTTCCTGTGAGTATTGAACACTTCCACTTCCTACCAGATTTAAGGTGATGTGTGTGCTGCTGGGCTTTTCTGCTCCTTACAAGGCTCTTAGTCTAGGCAGCCAGCAGATGCACAGAAGTGACTGTCACTCTAGGGTAATAAGGTAGGGAGTGTAGCCTTGGGTCCTGAGTAGAGTCACATCTTGGCACTGGTTTTGTAAAACTCAGGGGGTCCTAAGCTTTGTAGATCTGTGGACATAGAGAAAAGGAATGTGTCTGTGCTGCTGCTCTTTCCTGGCTTCCCTGGCTTCTGTGCGCTTGGCCTGATTGATCAGCGGGACTTTCTTCTCTGAGCTCCCTTGGGAGGGGGGCAAGCATTCCCCTCTAGATGTTTTGCTTTCTCTCTTGGTTTTGCATTTGTGTCTCTAACCCTTCGGATACCTGTATTTTGGGCTTTATTCCTGGTCCCCTCCAACCTGTGCCTTTTGTTTGTCTCAAGTTCCTTTTCCTAATTGCCCACATGTTCCGCTCACCCCATGTCTTTTCTGGGGCTTACGCCTCCAGTGTCTGCCCCCACAGCCCAGCTGCCCCATCTCTCAGAGTTTTGCCTTCTAATGGACTCAAGCCCCTCCTAACAGTGGCTTTCTCTGGACCTTAACGTCCTCTTAGTGTCTACTCTTTTCTGCATTTTTTGATCCCTTCACCCTTCAAGAGCCTTGTCTTATAATTAACTCCAGTTTTCAATCCCCCTTCCTCTCACTCTCCTGAAACCACGTCACACCCAGCCCACGGGCTGCCCTGACTATTGTCACGCCTCTGGCTTAGCAGCCCTGACATCATGGCCCTTGCTTACCTCCTGAGCTTTGGGAGGACGGGCAGCTTTCCAGCCTCCAGTCCTGTGACCAGCCTGCCACTCACTGCTCTCCTGCCACTCCTTCCTCCTCACTCTTAAACATGGCTCTTTTTGGTCTCCTGCTGTTCTCCAGTTCTGTTTTGTCTCTGGGGACCCTACTTCTTTCAGGATCATAGATTATGCAGGACTTGAAGAATTCCCACACCCATCTCCATTCCTACCTTCTCCCTGGAAGCCCCACCATCTGTCCACCAAGCGGCCTCACTTGGTCGTTGTGTAGCCTTCCAGCTACCCCAGCTCACAGCCTTGCCCTGCGTGAGTGCCCTCCTTTCCTGTTCTTCCTTATCCACTCACCTTCTCTCTTCCTTTTCATTTCCACTTTGCACGTCTGAGCCTCCGGCCCTTTCCCTGTGCCTGACCCGGTCCTGTATATATTGTTTTCTCATGGATGGATTGCTACTTTGCCAAAGCAGAACATAGAATGTGTTACCTTCCTATAGATGTTTTCTTGATGCTGGTTATAAGATTATGCCTTTTTTAAAATAAGTACCTGAATTTGATCAGCAGTCACTGAATTTGTAGTTTATTTCCATAATCGTTTGGATAACTAAGGAAAGATATACTTTGTAATGATTTAGTATATGCTCACAATGTTTAAATCTGGGAGCTGCCAGTCTGATTTTGAAGATGTGTCCTTTAGATTTCTTTCTTTTTTTTTTTTTTGACAGAGTCTCGCTCTGTCGCCCAGGCTGGGGTTTAGTGGCACGATCCCAGCTCACTGCAACCTCTGCCTCCCAGGTTCAAGCGATTCTCCTGACTCAGCATCCCGAGTAGCTGGGATTACAGGCGTGTGCTGATTTTTTGTATTTTTAATAGAGACAGGGTTTCACTATGTTGGCCAGGCTGGTCTCAAACTCTTGACCTTGTGGTCTGTCTATCTCGGCCTCCCAAGTGCTGGGATTACAGGCATTGAGCCACCACACCTGGCCTCCTTTAGATTTCTTTAGGCTTGATGGTGTTAGGGCTCAGGGCAAAGGGTGTGGGTGGCAGAGACATCTCTGCGTGGGAGAGGTTTGCCTGTGAGTGCAGCTTTTGCCTACTCTAGGGATCTGAGAATGGCTAGGACCGACAGACCACTTGTCCCTTTTCTAATTGAGATTGTGTATACTACTGATCAAAGAAGTGAACAGTTAATCTGTGGCTCTTTGGAAAATGATAGAAATGAATGCATTGGTTTTGAGTGGTAAGACTTGGGCAGTCTGGCCCTGAGAGTTCAGTGGCCTGAGAGCCTGCCACCTAGCTCCAGGGGTAGATTGCTGCTGGGCATGCTCTGCCACAGCTCGTGCAAAGGCCTCCCTCTGGTTTTACGCTGGCAGAGGTGATGGAGCAGTCGGATAAAGTCTCACTAGGCCAAAGGTGGAGGCTGGCTGGTAGAATCCCTGTGTGCTTGAGGTGAGGCTCTGAGGAGTCTCCAGGCCAAAGTTTTGCCTTGGAGACAGTAAGCCACAGCCAGGGCTGCTCTTGTCCCTGTGTATACCACCTTCTTGTCGGTCCTCTCCCTTGCTTTCTTCCAGGGCTCTGGGTTTGTGTGAGGAGTGTTTCAACAAAGTCTTTCTTCCTTCTCCAGAGCTGTTAAGGCATTCTTGACATCTGGTATCCCCAGGTTTCACACTTGTATCCCAACCTGGGCCTTAGGTCTTTCTGCATTGGACGGCTGGGCCAGCATGGGAATCTGCTATACAAACTCACCTGAGGTCTGCCCAGTTGGGGTGAAAGCAGAGCCAGGCCAGTGAAGGCATGGCAGCGCAGCCCTGGGCCTTTGTGGAGGGTGCTGTCCTTCGGTAGCCACCTAGTGATTGTCCTGGTTGTGTGCACAGAGGAGGGCAGGTGGGAGGGGAGGCTGGGGAGGTGCTTCCTAGAGACTTCATTGTTGCCAATGCAACTCAGGTCTATTCTCTTTAAACATTTGTTTTTCTGTAATTTTTTAGATCTAAGATTCTAAGGTAACATCGAAGGAAGAAAGTATTACCCATAATCATATCATCAACAAATTCAGTTACTTTTTGGGCACAGCCCTTTAGGAACTAGAGGTATGGTGGTGAACCTTCTTGAAGCTTCTAACCCAGTGAATGTGTCCACTCTTAACCTTCAGCATACTTCCTCTCAGGCTTTTTTCATGCAGTTTTTAATAAGCCATTTCATAAATTCATAATATAATGTTTTGAGGTTTTTTTGCTTTTTTTAAGATGGGGTTTCACCATGTTGGTCAGGCTGGTCTAGAACTCCTGACCTCAGGTGATCCGCCCGCCTTGGCCTCCAAAGTGCTTGGATTACAGGCATGAGCCACCACGCCTAGCCAATGTTTTGTTTTTTGAGGCAGGGTTTTGCTCTATCACCCAGGCTAGAGTGCAGTGGTGTGATCATGACCTGTTGCAGCCTTGAACTTCTGGGTTCAAGTGATCCTCCTGAGTAGCCAGGACTACAGGTGTGTACCACCACACCCAGCTAATTTCTTTTTATTTTATTTCATTTT
>CAUYLG010072095.1:0-12217 GCA_963573385.1 Cacajao melanocephalus
TATTTCTATTTCTAGGTCCTTGAGCAATTGCCACACTATCTTCCACAATGGTTGAACTAATTTACACTCCCACCAACAGTGTAAAAGTGTTCCTATTTCTCCACATCCTCTCCAGCATCTGTCTCCAGATTTTTTAATGATTGCTATTATAACTGGCGTAAGATGGTATCTCAATGTGGTTTTGATTTGCATTTCTCTAATGACCAGTGATGATGAGTGTTTTTTCATATGTTTGTTGGCCTCATATATGTGTTCTTTTGTAAAGTGTCTGTTCATATCCTTCACCCACTTTTGAATGGGTTTGTTTGTCTTTGTCTTGTAAATCTGTTTTATTTCTTTGTAGATTCTGGATATTAGCCCTTTGTCAGATGGGTAGATTGCAAAAATTTTTTCCCATTCTGTTGGTTGCCAGTTCACTCTAATGATTGTTTCCTTTGCTGTACAGAAGCTCTGGAGTGTAATTAGATCCCATTTGTCTATTTAGGCTTTTGTTGCCATTGCTTTTGGTGTTTTAGTCAAGAAGTCCTTGCCTATGTCTATGTCCTGAATGGTTTTGCCTAGGTTTTCTTCTAGGGTTTTTATGGTGTTAGGCCTTATGTTTACATATTTAATCCATCTGGAGTTAATTTTAGTGTAAGGTGTCAGGAAGGGGTCCAGTTTCTGATTTCTGCATATAGTTTCTGCTTTCTGCACATGGCTATGCACAGAAAGCAGAAACTGGACCCCTTCCTGACACTTTACACTAAACAGGGAATCCTTTTCCCATTGCTTGTTTTTCTCAAGTTTGTCAAAGATCACATGATTGTAGATATGTGGTGTTGCTTCCCAACACCATTTATTAATCAGGGAATCCTTTCCCCATTGCTTGTTTTTCTCAGGTTTGTCAAAGATCAGATGATTGTAGATATGTGGTGTTGCTTCTGAGGCCTCTGTTCTGATCCATTGGTCTATGTCTCTGTTTTGGTACCAGTACCATGCTGTTTTGATTACTGTGGCCTTGCAGTATAGTTTGAAGTCAGGCAGCGTGATGCCTCTGGCTTTGTACTTTTTGCTTAGGATTGTTTTGGCTATGCGGGCTCTCTTTTGGTTCCATATGAAGTTTGAAGTTGTTTTTCCCAGTTCTGTGAAGAAGGTCATTGGTAGCTTGATGGGGATAGTGTTGAATCTATGAATTACTTTGGGCAGTATGGCCATTTTCACAATGTTGATTCTTCCCAACCATGAGCATGGGATGTATTTCCATCTGTTTGTGTCCTCTCTTATTTCCTTGAGCAGTGGTTTGTAGTTCTCCTTGAATAGGTCCTTTACATCCTTTGTTAGTTGTATTCCTAGTTATTTTATTCTCTTTGTAGCAATTGTGAATGGGAGTTAACTTTGATTTGGCTCTCTGTTAGTCTGTTATTGGTGTATAGAAATGCTTGTGGTTTCTGCTCATTGGTTTTGTATCCTGAGACTTTGCTGAAGTTGCTTATCAGTTTCAGGAGATTTGGGGCTGAGACGATGGCGTCTTCTAAATATACAATCATGTCGTCTGCAAATAGAGACAATTTGATTTCCTTGCTTCCTATTTGAATATGCTTTATTTCTTTCTCTTGCCTGATTGCCCTGGCTAGAACTTCCAATACTATATTGAATAGGAGTGGTGAGAGAAGGCATCCTTGTCTTGTGCCAGATTTCAAAGGGAATGCTTCCAGTTTTTGCCCATTGAGTATGATATTGGCTGTGGGTTTGTCATAAATAGCTTTTATTATTTTGTGATATGTACCATCAATACCTAGTTTATTGGGGGCTTTTAGCATAAAGGGCTGTTGAATTTTGTCAAAGGCCTTTTCTGCATCTATTGAGATAATCATGTGGTTTTTGTCTTTGGTTCTGTTTATGTGGTGGATTACGTTTATAGACTTGCATATGTTGAACCAGCCTTGCACCCCAGAATGAAACCTACTTGATCATGATGAATAAGCTTTTTGATTTGCTGTTGCATTCTGTTTGCCAGTATTTTATTGAAGATTTTTGCGTCAATGTTCATCATGGATATTGGAATGAAGTTTTCTTTTTTAGTTGCATCTCTCCCAGGTTTTGGTATTAGGATGATGTTGGTCTCATAAAATGAGTTGGAGAGGATTCCCTCTTTTTGTATTGTTTGGAATAGTTTCAGAAGGAATAGCATCAGCTCCTCTTTGTAAGTCTCATGGAATTCGGCTGTAAACTCGTCTGGACCTGGTCTTTTTTTAGTTGGTAGGCTATTAATTGCTGCCTCAACTTCAGCCCTTGTTACTGGTCTATGTAGGGTTTCAACTTCTTCCTGGTTCAGTCTTGGGAGAGTGCAAGTGTCCAGGAATTTATCCATTTCTTCCAAATATACTGGTTTGTGTGCACAGAGTTGTCTGTAATAATCTCTGATGATGGTTTGTATTTCTGTGGAATCCATGGTGATGGATTTTTTATTGCATCTATTTGATTCTTCTATCTTTTCCTTTTTATAGTCTGGCTAGTGGTCTATTTATTTTGTTGATCTTTTCAAAAAATCAGCTCCCGGATTTTTTTATTTTTTTTGAGACAGAGTCTTGCTCTGTCACTGGGCACCAGGCTGGAATGCAGTGGTGTGAGGTTGACTCACTGCAACCTCCGCCTCCCGGGTTCAAGCAATTCTCCTGCCTCAGCCTCTCAAGTAGCTGGGACTACAGGCATGCACCGCCACACCCAGCTAATTTTTGTATTTTTTCTTTTTTAGAAGAGACGAGGTTTCACCATGTTGGCCAGGATGGCCTCAATCTCTTGACCTTGTGATCTGCCCGCCTTGGCCTCCCAAACTGCTGGGATTACAGGTGTGAGCCACCATGCCTGGCCCCCTTTATCATTTTTTATTGCATCTATTCTATTCTTCTCTCTTTTTCTTTTTATTAGTCTGGCTAGTGGTCTATTTATTTTGTTGATCTTTTCAAAATAACAGCTCCTCGATTTATTGATTTTTTGAAGGTTCTAACCCTACCCCTAACCCTATTCTTATGAGGTATTAAAAGGTGAGAACCAGCCGGGACCTGGACACCCCTCAAGTGTGCATGCCCCACACACCCACAAAGTGCTCTCTGCCGGAGCCACCCAGGTGAGCCCAGTCACAGCCGGCAGGGACTCCAGGGAGGCGCATCCCATTTCCATTATTTACTTGATAAACCCCAGACAGTCTTTACTCTTAAGCTCGATGAAAGACTTCCTGGGAAGTTGAGATGCTGGACGACAGAATCGGATTTCTACAAACAGTTTTTCTAGCAATGGGAAAGAACATTTCTAGTACTGTTCTACAGGGCAGGGGCGCTATAGCCGAACTGCTGACATCATCATGGTTCTCAGCGTTGAATATGAATCGCCTAATGCATTCAACGTTTTAACTTTGTCTTTTTTGACTGTTCTGGATTTACAGGGCTTTTAGAAGTAACCCAAATATTTCACTGGATCACGAACTTCCAAGTTCCTTATGGGATACACTTATGTCCCACGTAGGCTCAGGAACCACATTAATGTGGTGTAGTATTACTGTTATAATAACACAAGATAACTTCACTTCCCCAGAGACCCTCTCCAGCAAAGCACATTTAACACTACGAAGGCTCTCTTTCTCCATCATGAAATGGGGTAGACTTACAGATCTCATGTGAGAATTGTGGGAATTTAACGGTGTACCGTAGGAAGCTCCTCCTAAGGCACCAGCTGGGGCAAAGGCCAAGGACATTCAGACTCTGCAAAACCCACTAACATGTATTTACTCCTCCAGTGTCTTCTGAATTTGAAACCAAACTCACAGATTATTTTAAAATACCTAATAGATTTTTTCCCTTTATCTGGTTGGGTCACATAGATATATTTTTGTGGGCTATATATAACACTAGCATTTATATTATGTAAATCATAAAAATCTCCATTTAAAATGCATTTCTTCTAGCTAATTTAGCAGATGTTTCCATAACATGAATTCAATGTGTGATTAATTCTAACTCACTACTGCACAAGTGCAGTGATCTGTACAGTTTAAGATAGGATTCATTGGAAGCGCAGTTACTAAAAACGATTAATGGCAAACACAGTGGCTTCTACACAGTCATGAAAAGAATACTATGCCGGAAGTTTGTTCAGCAAGAAAAGAGTTCACACTCCAGGAAGGCCAGGCACAGGGCCCTGGGCAGGCTGCCCAGGTCATTTTATGCGCACCTGAGCGCATTGCTAAAGCTCCTGAGGAGGCCATATCGGATGAGGTTTCACAAGCAACAATGGCCATAGGGCCCCAATCCAAATCTTCAGGAGCAGCTGGCCACCAGATAATTGCAGCAGGCAAAAATAAGTTTATTGTATTTGTCAGGATGGCTGAGTGGAAGATCTTTCTTTTATTGATTAGCATCAAAGTATGGAACCAGAATTTTTAGAAAATGTAGGAAATTGCTTGAGTCCTATATTATTGCAAACTCTTAAGAATCAGCAGTGGGCACAAATCTGGTTTGACCCCATATTATGAGGAGTCATACCAAGATCCTTGTCAAATTACAAAGTTAGTTAAGAGGCATGGATAGAGAATAATCATATCCAGAAAAAAGAACAGAAGAAAAAAATGAGGAAACGGCATCCACATCCCCCTTTGTATACATCCCTGGCAACGAGGTCTGAGATTCTTTAAAACTTGTAAAACAAATATTTCTTCTGGTGAGAAATTCTAAGGGTCAAAGCCTAATTAGATTCATATGGGATAGAGAGAGTTAAAGTCATGTTTTTCTTTTGCCTGTAGGGCAGACAAACTCTGCTGGTTTTACTTCCTTCATTTTTAAATCGTATGTTTACATGCTGTCAAGATTCCCTGATCTTCCTCTTTCTGTTCACGGAACACTTAATCAAACACTGCAATTTAAATTTCACAAGGGAGAAGCTATGAATAGGAAACTGATGTGCAGGAACTTAACTAAGACAGGGCTGTGACCCTCAGGAACGTCTGAGCACAGAGGAGAGGTGTGTGAGTGACTGATTCACATTACAGGTAGATCGGGGGCAAGCAGAAAGTGGAAAGCCTACATCCTTGAATCTTGGCTAAAACAGAGAACTTGGGATTCTTTTTCTAGGATGGCAGCAGCAAGCCTTCTTTCAGGAGAACTTGATCAAGGGATGGAATTAGCATCTCATTCTGATTCAGTAGGAGTTACTCTGTTTCTGAGAGCCACAGGTACAGCTGCAATCCAAGCCCCCAGACCCAGGAGGCCCAGTGAGCTGCGCACACACCTCCCTTCCCCAGGGCTGTGCCTTCTTCACCCTGGGCTGGGGCAGGGTTGGGTTCTTCTTTTCTGCATTGGGCTGACACCGTGTTTGGCACGAAGTCCAAGGAGAGTTATGTATTAAGGACTGAATGAAAGCTACTATTGGGCCAGGATGGCAATAACAGACTGTCAGTAATCTGAAATATCCGTTGGATGTGAGTTTAAATCCCACATGTAATTGAATTATGCTAGATTTAGCAAAGAAATACGTTATAGCTTTACTATTATTAGAAACATCAGATGCTTTCTGACTCTTTCTTAGGTATATGCAGTTCGTAAATAATTTTAAGCAAAGCTAATTTTATCTTCTACATTATGAATTTTCTAATTACATGTTCCAAGAAGTGTGTATTATACTTTTAGAAACATCTTCCCGATTGTACCACCTTAATAAAACTGAGATGTCATAACCATTAGATCAAAGAAGTATGTTTTTTACTTATCTTTTCTGATCCCATTTCTATAAGAAAGTCCTTTTCTTTTCACCTGATCAGTCAAGATAATTACTTAAGCACCCACGAGATGATACATGCAGCTGGTCTTCTCCTTTAGCTAGAAAAAGCCAGAATTACCTGTGCTATTTAGGGTTTTCTGCAGTGGTCAGGGATATCTGGCAATTAAGGCATCAATATCTGCCTAAATTAAAATTCAGGTTATTCAAAAATAAATGTACTTTGGAGAGAGATCGGGCTGCTTGCTATTTGGTGGGGTGAATGTATGTCCATTTGCAATTGCCTTGGTATTATTTTCAGGTTGGTCTTTGTCCCACACAAAAGTGCTCCAGTTTGTATGAAAAATTATTTGGTTATTTTGTATGCCATATGTGAGAGTCTAAAAACTATCCATTTTGCCTTTTGCAGTGTTCTCCTAATTCTGATTTTCATTTGTTTTTGTTTGGCAATTTCAGTGGTTGTTAAACACCTTTATCTTTTCATATAAATTTTTTTCACACAAAATTCACATTTTTCACATTAACAATTATCTCACATTTATTAATTGTTCAGAGTGAGAAAAAAATTTCTTTCTTTTTTAAAGGGCCTAATGTCTAAATTTAAACTGCTAACATCCGTACAAAGCACACCGCTTTTGAGAAAACATGAAACCATCCTCCACCAAAAGTACATTCGGGTATAGCAGGGTTAGTTCTTCATTATCCGACATAATGAGGCTCCGCTCTGAGATTAATTTCCAAATACACTACTCCAAGCCTCTAAGTAAACTCAAAGTTGTATAGAACTTTTAATAAAAAGAACCTTAAATTACCCAGTACAATTTCTTATGTTATAGATAAAGAAACTAGGCCTCACGTGTGAATTTGTTAAAATTATAACACCAGACAAGGGTTTGGTTGGCGTTAGGTCCAGAGTTTGCCTTTTGCTTTGTCAAATCAGGACAGCAAGATCGATGTGACATACACAAGGTTTACTACGTGGTAGAATTTCACTGAGATGAAGGGAAAACAAGGCTGCCCACCGCCTCTGAGGTCCCTGGAAGACGGTCCTCCAACGTGCTGTGCTGGGAGCTGTGCTCCTATAGGTTTTAGGTTTCCCTGAACCGTTATTTCATCATTCTCCCTTGTGACTTGATGATAAAGAGGATTAAATTCCAGAGTAAAAATGACAAGCTTTCCTTTCCAGAGCAGTGCTCTTTCCAGCATGAGAAGTAATTCCAGGATAGCTACGAAAGTCCAGCATATTCTCTGAATCCATAAACGCTGCGCACTCCCACGCAGGCTTCCACTTGCAGGCTTCACCGACTGCCACGCAGGCTTCCACTTGCAGGCTTCACTGACTGCCACGCAGGCTTCCACTTGCGGACATCATTGCTTAGCAGCAAGGATCTGTCTGCGAGGTGAAATCCCCTCTGAGGATCGAGAGAGGCCGCTGCCCTCCTGACGCACACACCGAGAAACAGAAGCAACAGCCAACACGGAGAAATACCTGAAGCTGCGGCTCCTCCTAACACCTGGGAAGAGTCTCAGGTTTACCATAAAGAGGATCTCAGGAGTCATTTTGCTGACTTTGAATGTGTTAATAAAATGCAATTTCAAAGATAAATTATTCATGGAGACCATGGCAAAACGTTGCCCACTGTCCACCAGCCCTGATAAACAGATGGAGAGAAAATGCTTCCCGTGTGAACTGTAGAGAGATACGTACTTTGTGGAAAAGTTTGAGAACTTTTGTTTCGAAAACACAGAGTAGGGAAATGATATTTCATGTATAAGAATACAAAACAAACCCTATATTATTTTGAAGAATTTATCATAAAATAGCTACGTAAACAAAAATAGTTGATAATAAATTTAGGATAATATTAAAGGAGATAAAAGATTCAGAAGAACTACTAGTGTGTCTTTTCTGAGACATGCTGACTAGAGAGGGTTCATTTAAAACACAGCCCTATTTTCCCTTTTTTTTCTTTTTTTTTTTTTTTTGGAGACAGAGTTTCACTCTTGTTGCCCAGGCTGGAGTGCAATGTCCCAATCTTGGCTCACCACAATCTCCGCCTCCTGGGTTCAAGCAATTCTAATGCCTTAGCCTCCTGAGTAGCTGGGATTACAGGCGCTTCCTGCCATGCCCAGCTAATTTATTTTTTATTTTTATTTTTAGTAGAGACGGGGTTTCACCATGTTGGTCAGGCTAGTCTCAAACACCTAATCTTGTGATTCGTCCCCTTTGGCCTCCCAAAGTGCTGGGATTACAAGTGTGAGCCACCACACTTGACCTTTTTTTCCCCATTCTTTTAGTAAATATTTGATAGGCAGGGGACCTGGTCTTCTGAAGTCCTCCGTCGTGAATTCAAACATCCTTGCTAAGCACTGTTTAAAGTCTTTTGTGCACTATTTAAAGCAAACTGAAATGCATAGTTTAAACCAAATTTAAAGCAAATTTTTCTCAGTTTTCTTAACTTGAGGCTACAATGCATGCTTCCTTAAGCCCATAAGAGGTAGAACCAGAAAATGAATGAACTATAAATAAGATATTCCCTTACAAGTTAAACCGTAAGTTGATTACAAACGAAACAGAATAATAACACAGTGGTGTAAAAGCTGATTTACTTGATATTCAAACAGCTTGATTGCAATAGACTTTTCCTAAGTACTCACAGACCTGGGAAGTGAGCAGAAAATCGGGCCTCTGAATAGCTGAGGGTGTGATCAGTACAAAGGCAGTGATCCCGAATCAGGACTCTGTAAGGGCGCTGGGCTCCAGGTGAACAAACAGTCTGCATCTGGGGATGGCAGGATCCTACCCACCTGCAATAACTGCCACTGGGTCAAACCCTCCTAAGAACAAAGCTTTCCTAGGACGGATTTTATTTAAGAAAATAACATAATGCTTAAAATTTCAAATTACATAGGTGTGTCATCACAAAACCCTTCTCAGCTTAAACAGTCATATCTATACCATCATTCAAGTCGTGATTCCTTACAAAACACAACTGCCAATACAGAAGCCATCTATATACTGGAGATCAGAGTGACTTGGGCTCTTCCCACATAAAGAGCAGTTGTGCAGAATTAACAGGGAGGGCAGAGACCACCAAATGCAGTCTGAAATGGGCTAACGTTTTCCAATCGACATTTCCAGATCGAATTTCAAAACAACAAAGAGACTGCCTTTTGAGATTTGTTACATCGTGAAGCAGAAAACGCAAGTCGTACCTGGTCGGAAGCAGAGCAGCATTTGTTGGCCATCTTCATCTGTGGAGAGAAGGCAGAGGGGTCAGTGCCACAGCCACCAGCGCCAGGACGGCTCACCTGAGTGACAGCTGAAGTTGTCAGCCACACTCTGTCCTGGGAAACAGGCTTCTTCAATGACACATTTCCTATCTGAAAACCTAGCCAGAGGCCATACAAACCTGGCAGCAGCAAAAACTTCAGTAGCACACTTCAGTTACTCTTTTTCAAATATCAGCATTTATGTGAGTGAAGTTATGGGAGAGCAGATGCTTCAACTTCAACACCTGAGGAAAGTGAGGAAGTGACCTCTGCTCTACGTAACCTGTGACGGCCAGTCTTCCAGTGACGGCAGTTACGGTTATCACAATTTATATTCTTTTTTTTTGAGTTATCCCAATGCCCTACGGAGGTACATGCTGTTTTCCTGAATTTCACCAGTGAGGAAGTGGAGGTGCAGAATCATACCCCCCACAGCCCACAGCCCACAGCCACAGCCAGGAGGCGGCTCAGAGCCTACATTTCCATTCTGAAGTGTTGGGGCGTCTGACTTCTCTGCTCTGCCTACGAGGGGTGATGTGTAAAACGACACAGAACTGAAAGGCCCTCCTTCTCACAAACATTTCTGCAACTGTGAGTCAAGCACCACCCTTTCTCCCCTTTCAATTCCTTCAGATCACTTTGGAATTTAAAGTGCTGTGTCTGAAAACTACAGTCTTAGGAAGGTCCTGGTGCTTCCTTGATGGTTACGGAAAGGAAGCCCCCAGGGTCTTCACGGGAGGAATCTCACACGTGGCTGCTTCTCCCAGTGTTCTAATTTGCCGGTTAGGTTAACATCTGTTTAGTGGCCACAGGAAGAAGGGAGGTTGCAAGGGAGAGGTGGGTGGTGGGTGGTGGGTGGTGGGTGGGGCCGGGTGGGGCGGGGCGGGGCCGCTGCAGGGTGGGCTGTGCCGGGTCAGTCTGCAAGCTGGACCCAGCCTCCGCAGCCTCCAGGCTACGCCCGAACCAGCAGGAATCGGGGTGCAATTACAGGGCAAGTCAGCTGGCAGGGAGAAAGGACAGCAAGGCCGGTCCAGGGCCCCTCTAGGCAGGGCCAGTCCTGCCACCATCTCCGGGGCTGAGGCCACGGCTCCATGTTCGTGTCCAGACACCCACCGGTCCTGGGAACGCCCATGTCTTCGGGTCATCGCTCCCACCCCGTCTCTTTTCATTTCTTTGAGTTTTAAAATGTCCTGTGGACTTTTAGTATCAAACATACCACTTACAGAGGACAGAACATTTTTTCTTTTCCGGGGCACTGCCGTACCAATTTGAGAAGTGACGTTTTTGCTCAATTATGCCTTTTTCTGAATCTTCATAATGTTTCGAGGAATTATACTTTTAACCCAATTAGGTTTCCCCAACTCAAAATGTCACATTGCATCAATGCATTTGGGTAAAATATAAAATTATGACACCAACTATTTGTGAAGGAAGAGAAAGACAGAGGAAGGGAGGGAAAGACGGAGGCAGAGGGAGGGGAGGAGGAAGACAAAACCAGGCGGGAAATTCCCAGCTCTGGGACAGCCATACTCTCTGATTTGGAAACATTCTGACGGCTTGATTTTTAACATATTTGGTCAGAGATCTGACACACTGAAACAAGTACATGTTTTTCTGTGTAGGGTCAATCATAAATCGTCAGAAATAAGATGTCTCCATTACTTTTCACACAGGAATGAGCATCGGCAGAGACTCAGAAACACTGTGCTTACGTTCTGAAGTGTCAGCTCTCTGATGTTGGCTGAGACCGCCCGCAGCCAGTCGGTGCCGTCCTGGGCCGTGTAAAACTGGAGGATCCCAGAACTGACTCCGTCCAGGGCGAGCACCTCAAATGCGTTCCACCTGGGGAGAAAGAGAGCTGTCCAGGAGGCCCCGCAGTGAGGGGAAAGGAGCGGGCCCACCTCCGTCAGCGTCAAGGGGCTGCTCAGCAGGGCTGTCCCTGGACCGGGACATGGGGTGACCGAGGGGAGAGGGCCCACCTCCGTCAGCTTCAAGGGGCTGTTCAGCAGGGCTCTCCCTGGACCAGGACACGGGGCGACTGCACCACCCCTAAGGTGCCTCTGTACAGCCAGCAGGCTCACTGAGACCACACCCAAACCTCCAATTCCCTTAGGAGCTACTTCTAATTCGATGAAATGTGAAAAGCAATTCGTCAGGGAAAGAACAGTGCTCCTGAAATTTTGGAGTTATTGTCTGCAGAATTCTTAGTGGTAGTTTTTTCAAAGACCCTTTCGATGGAGCATTTAAAGCTCCTCATGGGGATGCTGGAGCAGCCCAGGTGCCCTCCACACTCATCATCCACCGTTCTCTAGGATTATGTGTGGTTCTGATTGACAGAGGAGCTTCGGGAGAAGCTGGGTCCCCTTCCATTGCTCCATGACACTCAGCTGGCTGAGAACCCAATCATGGCAAATTATTAACAACAACAAACCAACTGTCTCCAATTCAGTAGCTCTTCCCTGTCATGCAACATCTCTTAAAAACATACTTTACATATACCTATTTGCAAAAGAGAAGCATCTTGCACACTTTTGTGTACTTTTTCTTAAGAAAATAGTGCATATTGGCTGGGCACAGGTACTCACACCTATCATCCCAGGACTTTGGAAGACTGAGATGGGAGGATCACTTGAGGTCTGGAGTTCGAGACCAGCCTGACCAACATGGTGAAACACCATCTCTACTAAAAATACAAAACTTGGTCAGGTAAGGTAGCATATGCCTGTAGTCCCAGCTACTTGGGAGGCTGGTGCAGGAGCATTGCCCGAACCTGGGAGGTGGAGGTTGAAGTGAGCCTAGAAGATGCCACTACACTCCAGCCTGGTGACAGAGAGCTACTCTGTCTAAAAAAAAAAAAAAAGTTAAGAGTTCATTGCAATGGGTGATTCACATTTTCCAGTCCTGCTTTGTATTATGTGCTGATCAGCTATGCAATAAAGCCAGGAAACCTTCAAAACTGCTTCACCACATGGAAACCAAGCACCCTGCATTAAAAGACAAGGCTTTGGAGTTTTTCAAAAGAAAAAAACTTTAACATAAAGAACAGAAGCAATTATTAAAGGCCACCATTTCGTTAAATGCATCTTGTCTACACTGTGAGAATCATTCTTAGTGGCTAACCACATTGTTAATGCTAGGAAGTCCTTTATTATTGGTGAAGAGTTGACCTGCTTGCTGCTAAGGACATTTGTCATGAACT
>CAUYLG010072098.1:0-23699 GCA_963573385.1 Cacajao melanocephalus
AAACCAAATAAAAACCACCCAAACCCACACAAAAACCCCCCTCACCAATCCACAGAGAAAACCCCTCACCAATTCAGACAAAGCCTCCTCACTAATCCACAGACAAAGCCCCCTCACCAATCCACAGAGAAAACTCCTCACCAATTCAGACAAAGCCTCCTCACTAATCCACAGACAAAGCCCCCTCACCAATCCACAGATAAACCTCCCACACCAATCCACTGACAAAGCCCCCTCACCACTCCACAGATAAACCCCCCTCACCAATCCACAGAGAAAACCACTCACCAATTCAAAAAGCCGCTCACCAATTCACAAAGCCCCTCACCAATTCACAAAGCCCCTCACCAATCCACAGACAAAGCCCCCTCACCAATCCACAGACAAAACTCTCTCACCAATCCACAGAGAAAACCCCCTCACCAATTCACAGACAAAGCCTCCTCACCAATTCACAGACAAGAGCCCTCTTGCCAATTCCTGTCTCCCAACTTGATTGCTGTTCTCTGTCATTTGTTAATACAATACAACTTGAATCCAGGATATGAAATTCCCGCTTTTGGACCAGGCGCAGTGGCTCATACCTGTAATCCCAGCTCTTTAGGAGGCCCAGCTGTGCAGATCACCTGAGATCAGGAGTTCAAGACCAACCTGGTCAACATGGTGAAACACCGTCTCTACTAAAAATACAAAAACTAGCTGGGTGTGGTGACAGGCTGAGGCAGGAGAATCAATTGAACCTGGGAGGTGGAGGTTGCTGTGAGCCGAAACCATGCCATTGAACTCCAGCCTGGGTAACGAACAAAACTTCATCTCAAATAAAAAAAAAAAAAGAGAGAAAGAAAAAAGGAGAAAGACATTCCCACTCTGATTTGTTTTTATTTATTTATTTAGAGGCAGAGTCTTGCTCTGTCGACAACTGGAGTACAGTGGCGGGATCTCGGCTCACTGCAACCTCCGCCTCCCAGGTTCAAGTGATTCTCCTCCTTAGCCTCCCAAGTAGCTGTGACTACAGGTACGCAGCACCATGCCCAGCTAATTTTTGTATTTTTAGTAGAGACGGGGTTTCACCATGTTGACCAGGATGGTCTCAATCTCCTGAGCTCGTGATCCACCTGCCTCAGCCTCCCAAAGTGCTGGAATTACAAGCATTAGGTAGCACGCTCAGCAAATTCTCACTTTTATACTCAAAGATTTTTATACTCAGGAAATAACTTTATACTCAAAGATTCAAGATCACAAAATGTACCACTCATTTTTTTTTTTCTTTTTAAATCATTTTAATTTTTTTTCAGGGACAGAGTCTTACTCTGCGGCCTAGGCCGGAGTGCAGCAGCACAATCAGCTCACTGCAGCCTCCACCTCCTGGTGTCCCGTGGTCCTCCCACGTCAGCTTCCCAAGTAGCTGGAACTACAGGCGAGCATCACCACACCCAACTAATATTTTATGTAGAAAGGGGGCATTGCTGTGTTGGCCAGGCTGGTCTCAATCTCCTGGGTTCAAGCAATCCTCCCACCTTGACCTCCCAAAGTGCTGGGATTACAGGCGTGAGCCACAGCACCTGGCCTCATTTGTTTTTCTTTTTGAGATGGAGTCTTGCTCTATCGCCCAGGCTGGAGTGCAGTGGCACGATCTTGGCTCACTGTAGCCTCCACCTCCTGGGTTCAAGCGATTCTCCTGCCTAAGTCTCCCAAGCAGCTGGGATAACAGGTGCCCAACCACACCTGGCTATTTTTGTATTTTTAGTAGAGACAGGGTTTCACCAGGCTGGTCTTAAACTCCTGACCTCAGGTGATCCACCCACCTCAGCCTCCCAAAATTCTGGGATTACAAGTGTGAGCCACTGGGCCCAGCCATTTTTTATTTAATAGTCTTTATTTAAATTATGGTAAAATACACATCACGGAAAATTTATCATCTTAACCATCTTTAAGTGTTCAGTAGCGTTAGTACATTCACATTATCATGTAACCGTCACCCCCATCCATCTCCAGAACGTTTTCATCTTGCAAAACTGAAATTCTGTATCCATTAACCAACTCTCCATTCCTCTCTGCTCGTATCCCCTAGCGGCTACTATGACCAGATTTTTATCTGGAGTCCACTGAGGGCCAGCTCAGCCGTAGAGACCCCACCAGGCAGCGCTGAAGGAACTGAGAGGCAGACACCCAGATAGAACAGCAAGGTGGGACTAGCCGAGGGACTAGCAGCCTTCTGAGCCGAGAGCCTCAGGGGCTGACAGCATTCCAGGCTAAAGGCTTTGAGCAGACTGACCCACTCAGTTAGTCTCTCTGAACAGGTGATCATTATTAACAAACGGATGGTCGGTATTTTCTCATAACACAAAACACGCCAAGTAGGCAGCTGGTGCCTGCTTACCACTGATCACAGACAAACTAAAAGGTGTTCTCCACGAGGGAGCCACGGGGGCAGGGGCAGATATCTCAAAGAATTGTTTTAACCGGTGTGTGATATTTATACATCGTCCTGCCACTTTGGAATGCCCCAAGTGGTTTTCCACTTTTGTGGGGGCGCAGCTAGGTTTTCCTTGCCATCGTTCTTCACAGCAAACAATATATTCTGTCATACACTCAGCATTCATCGATATTCATACACTTAGCATTTCTCAATAACTTAACACATTTATCAATGGAGTCCTTTAGAGCTTAGATTTTTTTTTTTTTTTTTTTTGACAGAGTCTCGCTCTGTCGCCCTGCCTGGAGTGCAGTGGCACAGTCTTGGCTCACTGCAACCTCCGCCTCCCGAGTTCAAGCAATTCTCCTGTCTCAGCTTCCCAAGTAGGTGGGACTACAGGCTCGTGGCACTATGCCCAGCTAATCTGCATTTTTAGTAGAGATGAGGTTTCACCATGTTAGCCAGGATGGTCGCAATCTCCTGACCTCATCATCCACCCACTTCGGCCTCCCAAGGTGCTGCTGGGATTACAGGCTTGAGCCACTGCACCCTGCTGACTTTTTTTTAATGCTCATAAACTAAGATTCAGGATCTTCAAGTAAGATTTGAAGTTCAAAACCCAGGGAGGCTGAGGCTGGAGGGTTACTTGAGGCCAGGAGTTCAAGACCAACCTCTACAAGATAGTGAGACCTTCCTCTCTACCGAAAAAAAAAAAAAAATCAGCTGTGCATGGTGGCACGCAACTGTAGTCCCAGCTACTCAGAAGGCTGAGACGGGAGGATTGCTTGAGCCCAGGAGGTTGAGGCTGCGGTGAGCTATTTTTGCATCACTGCACTCTAGCCTAGGCAACAGAGTGAGACCTCATCTCTAAAAACCAACCAGGCCGGGTGCGGTGGCTCACGCCTGTAATCCCAGCACTTTGGGAGGACGAGGCGGGTGGATCACCTGAGGTCAGGAGTTTGAGACCAGCCTGGCCAACATGGTGAAACCTCGTCTTTACTAAAAGTACAAAAATTAGCCAGACTTGGTGGCAGGTGCCTGTAATCCCAGCTACTTGGGAGGCTGAGGCAGGAGAATTGCTTGAACCTGGGAGGCAGAGGTTGCAGTGAGCCAAGACTGTGCCACTGCACTCCAGGCAGGGCGACAGAGCGAGACTCCATCTCAACAACAACAACAACAACAAAAAAAACACAAAACAAAACCCAACCAACTGACAACAAAAGCCAGAGAGTTGCTTTGTTGGTAAATCTGCAGGCTGCTAGAATAACCTTTAGTAGGCAGAAAGATGGGCTGGCCTGAGCAGACAGGGCTGGGGAAGGATCCTGGGCTATATAAATTAATTTGAGAAAAAGTAGTTCATACTTCGAAATATCACCCTTCCATACTAATAAAGAGGCGGCTCCCATATCAAGTATTCAGTGTTGTCTGTTGCCATGAAAATAAGCACTTCACACACATGATCTAAGTTGATCTCACAACCAGCTTTGTGGGTTTTTATTTCTATATGAAGTAGAGCATAGTGGCCAGGGGTCCAGGAGATGTTAAGGTCCTCTCTGCCCCTGTGAACTGTAAAGTTCTGAGAAAGACGTCACCTCTCTGAACCAGAGAAAGATGACATCAGCTAGCCATGGGCACAGAGTATGCATCTAAGCACAGAGTCACACTCCTTTTCTTGAGACAGAGTCTCGCTCTGTTGCCCAGGCTGGAGTGCAATGGCACGATCTCGGCTCACTGCAACCTCTGTCTTCTGGGTTCAAACGACTCTCCTGTCTCAGCCTCCCGAGTAGCTGGGATTACAGGCACCCCCCCGCCCCCCCGCCACACACACACACACACACACACAGCAGAGATTCACAGAGACAAAGATTTCCTCCCCATGACCCTACATTCTTGGCAAGCAGATGCGCAAATGGACATGGACCCAGACAGTTAAAAAAATACCTGCCCATTGCAATAGGCAAACGCAGCAGAGAGACAGCTACAGAGGCACACAACATGACTCATTGCAACAGGACCCCAGACCCCAGACCCAAATATTTTCCTCCATCCCCCTACAAAGCCACAAAACAAGACTGAAAAAATGAATAGAAACACATGCACACAGATGCAAAAATACAGGCGGGGCGCAGTGGCTCACGCCTGTAATCCCAGCACTTCGAGAGGCCGAGGCAGATGGATCACCTAAGGTAAGGAGTTTGAGACCAGCTTGGTCAACATGGTGAAACCCCATCTCTACTAAATGTACAAAAACTAGCCTGTGTGGTGGTGGATGCCTGTAATCCCAGCTACCAGGGAAGCTGAGACAGGAGAATCACTTGGACCCCCACCCCACCCCGAGAAACACTTTTTAATCCAAAGGAATGACTCCCTAAAGGTGGAATTCCAGGCAATGAAGTTAGGCGTGGGGCAGATTTTCACATAGGGAGCCATCATATTTCATGAGTACCATTCACTCAAGGTGGGACTTGTTCTTAGGCATCCAACACTTCCATGTTCCATCTAAGTCCCAG
Source organism: Cacajao melanocephalus (assembly GCA_963573385.1). Classification (NCBI taxonomy): domain Eukaryota; kingdom Metazoa; phylum Chordata; class Mammalia; order Primates; family Pitheciidae; genus Cacajao; species Cacajao melanocephalus. The sequence goes on from CAUYLG010072098.1 coordinate 4,927, forward strand.
AACCAAGTTCCCCGTATCTTGCTCTTTGTAACCCATTTCTAGCTGTGTACTGCCCTCTGGTGGCCATCAGTGATTTGACTTCAGTGTCTAAAACTTTCTGATTACACTGTTTCCAAACACAAGGCTGTTTGTTAGAAGTCAGGCTCGGCTGTTTGAGCTCTAAGCTGCAGGAGCTGGGGAGCCGTGACACGAGGGTGATTGACTGATTGATTGATTGGACAGAGTCTGGCTCTGTCACCGAGGCTGGAGTGCAATGGTGTGATCTTGGCTCACTGCAACCTCTGCCTCCACGATTCAAGTGATTTTCCTCCCTCAGCCTCCCAACTAGCTGAGACTACAAGCACTTGCCACCAAGCCTAGCTAATTTTTGTATTTTCTTTTGAGTAGAGATGGGGTTTCACCATGTTGACCAGGCTGGTCTTGAACTCCTGTCCTCAGGTGATCCACCTGCCTTGGCTTCCCAAAGTGCTGAGATTACAGGTGTGAGCCACCGTGCCTGGTCAGAGTGGGGATGGTGCAATCAGTGGATATTTGCATAGCATTTGCCCATTCCTATGGTGTAAATATCCCCACCACAGCTGATTGATTTCCCCTCCCTCCTTCCTTCCTTCCTTCCTTCCTTCTTCCTTTCTTCCTTCCTTCCTTCCTTCTCTCTCTTTTTCTCTCTTTCTCTCTTTCATTTCTCACTCTGTCACTGAGCCTGGAGTTCAGTGGCGTGATCTCAGCTCACTGCAACCTCAGCCTCCCAGGTTCCAGCAACTCTCCTGCCTCAGACTCCCAAGTAGCTGGGATTACAGGTGCCAACCACCATGCCCAGCTAATTTTCATATTTTTAGTAGAGATTCAGGCAGAGGTTGCAGTGAGCTGAGATCCTGTCGCTGCAGTCCATGTTGGCCAGGCTTGTCTTGAACTCCTGACCTCAGATGATCTGCCCACCTCGGTCTCCCAAAGTGCTGAGATTAACAGGCGTGAGCCACCGTGCCCAGCCCACTGCTGATTTCAAGTCATTGTAGGTATCCTCACCTCTCTTGCCTCCAGTCCGCCCAGCAGGGGCACAACCGACATAAGAGAGCTCAGCTACGGGGATAACCACAAGGTCCTGTGTAATCTGCAGCTCCCTTCCAGCCTGGCCATGCCAGCCGCAGGCAGCAGGAAGGGACAGAGGAAACAGCCGGGCAAGGATGTGACCTCAGCTGGAGTTTACTTAGAGATTAGCTGCATGGAGAAAAATAAAGTGGAGTAACACGCTAGTGAATTTTTATTTAAAACTTTAAAAGTTTTTTTTGGAAATTGGCAAATAGAAAGTGTATATATTCATGGTGTTCATCATGATGTTTTGAAATATCTATATATACTGGCCAGGTGCGGTGGCTCACGTCTGTAATCCCAGCCCTTTAGGAGGCTGAGGCGGGTAGATCACTTGAGGTCAGGAGTTTGAGACCAACCAGGGCAACATAGCGAGACCCAGCTCTACTAAAAATACAAAAAATTAGCTGGGTGTGATGGCGCATGACTGTAGTCCCAGCTACTCAGGAGGCTGAAGCATGAGAATTGCTTGAACCCAGGAGGTGGAGGTTGCAGTGAGCTAAGACCGCATCATCGCACACCAGTCTGGGTAAGAGTGAGACTCTGTCTCAAAAAAAAAAAAAAAGAACCTTGCTCTCCACAACCTTTTATCTTAATCTGAACATTCCCCTTCTATCAATCCTAGGTCTTTAGACAAACTCAACCAATTATTAACCAGAAAATATTTAAATTCACCTATAACCTGGAAGCTCCCCTCCCCCACCTTGAGTTGCTACACCTTTCTGGACCAAACCAATGTATTTTTTAAATGCATATGATTGATGTGTCATGCCTCCTTAAAATGTGTAAAACCAAGCTGCACCCGATCACCTTGGACAACGTTTTCATGATCTCCTAAGGGCTGCGTCACGAGCCATGCTCGCTCATCTTTGGCTCAGATTATATCTCTTCAAATATTTTACAGAGTTTTCCTGTTTTCATCAACAGTAGATTTACACCAACTAATGTCTCCCAAGTATGTAACCATTCCTCTCACTTGCCCTTTTTAAGGAAAATGTATAAATACTAAACCTCCCAGGAACTTCTTTGGAAAAAACAGCTCCTGCCCAGGCACAATGGCTCATGCCGGTAATCCCAACACTTTGGGAGGCCAAGACGAGCGGATTACCTGAGGTCAGGAGTTCGAGACCAGCCTGGGCAGCATATAGTGAAATCCCATCTGCAAAAATCAGCCAGGTGCGGTGGCTCACGACTGTCATCTCAGCCCTTTGGGAGGCCGAGGCAGGTGGATCGCCTGAGGTCAGAAGTTCGAGACCAGCCTGACCAACATAGTGAAACACCGTCTCTACTAAAAATACAAAAAATTAGCTGGGCATGGTGGTGGGCACCTGTAATCCCAGTGACTCAGGAGCCTGAGGCTGGAGAATCGCTTGAACCCTGGAGGTGGAGGTTGCGGTGAGCCGAGATCGCGCCTTTGCACTCCAGCCTGGGCAACAAGAGCGAGACTCCCTCTTAAAAAAAACGAAAAAACAAAAAACAAAAATCAGCTGGGCATGGTGGTGCACACCTGAAGTCCCAGCTACTTTGAAAGCTGAGGCAGGAGGATCACTTGAACCTGGGAGGCAGAGGTTGCAGCGAGCCAGGATCACACCACTGCGTTCCAGCCTGGGTGACAGAGCAAGACTCTGTCTCTCGAAACAAAGAAACACAGCCGCAGGTGAGTCTATTTTTCCTGGGTGCACCCTCAGGCTGGCTCAATAAATCTCAATGGATTGGAACGCCTGTCTTCAGCCACTCATTTTGGTTGTCAATATCTATTTTTGAGTACATGAACCCCAAATTATCTGAGACAGGTCAATTTAGAAAGTTTACTGTGCCAGGTTAAGGATCTGCTTGTGACACAGCCTCAGGAGATCCTGAAGATGTATACCCAAGGTGGCTGGGGTATAGCTTGCTTTTCTACCTTTTAGGGAGACATCAATCAATACCTGTAAGATGTACATTAGTTTCATCTGGAAAGAAAGTACAACTTGAAGTGGAGAGTTTCCAGGTTATAGGTAGATTTAAAGATTTTCTGATTGGTGGCTGGCCATGGTGGCTCACACCTGTAATCCCAGCACTTTGGGAGGCCGAGGTGGGTGGATCATGAGGTCGGGAGTTTAAGACCAGCCTGGCCAACATAGTGAAACCTCATCTGTACTAAAAATACAAAAAAGGTAGCCGGACGTGGTGGTGGGTGCCTGTAATCCCAGCTACTCAGGAGGCTGAGGCAGGAGAATGGCTTGAACCCAGGAGGTGGAGGTTGCAATGAGCCAAGATCATGCCACTGTACTTCAGCCAGGGTGACAGTGTGAGACTCCGTCTCAAAAAAAGAAAAGAAAATTTCTGATTGGCAATTGGTTGAAAGACTTTTATTTATTTTTTTTCAAGATGGAATCTTGCTCTGTTGACCAGGCTGGCATGCAGTGATATGGGCTCACTGCAACCTCCCCCTCCAGAGTTCAAGCAATTCTCCTGACCCAGCCTCCTGAGTAGCTAGGATTACAGGTTTGCACCACCATGCCCAGCTAATTTTTGTATTTTTAGTAGAGACAGGGTTTCACCTCATTGGCCAGGCTGGCCTCAAACTCCTGGCTTCATGATCTGCCCACCTCGGCCTCCCAAAGTGCTGGGATTACAGATGTGAGCCCCCTCACCCAGCCAAAAGACTTAAGTTATTGTCTGAAGACCTGGAATGAATAGAAAGGAATGTCTAGGTTATGATAATAAGGTGTTGTGAAGACCAGAGTTTTATTATGTAGATGAAGCCTCCAGGTAGCAGGCTTTAGAGAGAACAGACTGTAAATGTTTCTTATCAGATGTAAGCTCTGTGTTGAAGTTGGTGCTGGTCATCTTTTCCTGAATTCCAAAAGGGAGGAGGGAATAATGAAGCATTTCTGACCCTCCCTTCCCCTCATGGCCTGATGTTTTTCAGGTTAACTTTGGAATGCCCTTGGCTGAAAGGAGGGATCCATTCTGATGGTTGGATGGGGGTGGCCTTAGAATTTTATTTTTGGTTTACAAGTGGATGAGAAAAATGAGGATCAGAGAGGCTAAGGAGGTCACAACTCCAAGTAAGCAGTTGGAGCTGGTATGTGAATTTAGGGACAGGATTGTGTTTTGTGTCCCTGCAAAATTCCTGTGTTGAAGTCCTAACCTTCAGTACCCCAGAATGTGACTAAGTCTGGAGACTTAACACTTAAATTTAGAGTCTTCAAAAATGCAATTAAGTTAAAATGAGGTCATATGAGTGCGGCTTTATCCAGTATGACTGAGGTCCTTCTAAGAAGAGGAGATGAGGTCCGGGCATGGTGGCTCACACCTGTAATCCCAGCACTTGGGAAGGCTGAGGCAGGTGGATCGCTTGAGGCCAGGAGTTCGAGAGCAGCCTGGCCAACATGGTGAAAGCCCACCTCTTCTAAAAATACAAAAATTAGCCAGGCATGGTGGTGTCCAACTGTAGTCCCAGCTACTTGGGAGGCTGAGGCAGGGGAATGGCTTGAACCCAGGAGGCAGAGGTTGCAGTGAGCTGAGATTGTGCCAGTGCACTCCAGGCGGGGCAACAGAGGGAGACTCCATGTAAAAAAAAGAGAGGAGATTAGGACACAGGCACGCACAGAGGGATGACCATGTGAAGACACAGGGAGAAGGTGGCTGGCTACAAGCCAGGAGAGGGGCCTCAAGATAACTAACCCTGCCAACACCTGATCTAGGACTGTCAGCCTCCAAAACATTGAGAAAAATTTCTGTTGTTTAAGGCACCCAGTCTGGACACATGCAGTGGCTCACGCCTGTAATCCCAGCACTTTGGCAAGCCAAGTTGGGAGGATCGTTTGAGCTCAGGAGTTCAAGACTAGCCTGTTCAACATAGGGAGATCCCATCTCTTCAAAACATTTAAAAATTAGCTGGGCGTGGGGGCTTGTGCCTGTATTCTTAGCTTCTCTGGAGGCCGAGGTGAGAGGATCGCTGGAGCCCAGGAGGCTGAGGCTGCAGTGAGCTATGATGGTGCCATTGTACTCCAACCTGGGCAACAGAGAAAGACCCCCATCTCAGAACAAAAACAAAAACAATGAAAAACAAAAACCAACCCTCACCCCGTCGGTCGTACTCTGTTATGGTATTCCTATCAGACCAGTACAGTGAAAGTAGGTCTGTCTGCCAGAAAAGCCTATTCCATGAGTAAACAGAATATATTGCCCTGTATTTTTATTTATTTATTTATTTATTTATTTATTTATTTATTTATTTGAGATGGAGTCTCACTCTGTCACCCAGGCTGGAGTGCAGTGGCACGATCTTGGCTCACTGCAACCTCCACCTTCCGGGTTCAAGCAATTCTCCTGCCTCAGCCTCCGAAGTAGCTGGGACTACAAGCGCCCGCCACCACGCCCAGCTAATTTTTGTAAATTTGGTAAAGATACGGTGTTACCATATTGGTCAGGCTGATCTCAAACTCCTGACCTTGCGATCGGCCCGCCCCGGCCTCCCAAAGTGCTGGGATGACAGACATGAGCCACCGCACCCAGCCTACTGCCCCTTATTTAGGCTGTGTCTTTGTACAATGCCTCCACTTTGCAGAACCCTCTACCTTCTCAGAGGCTTAGGCCTGGAGATCCATTTTCTTTCTCTAGATTCTGTGAGCCCCACTTCCTTCCAATTTGGCTCCCCGTCTGCCTGGTCTCAGGGGCCCTATCATAGGGGATAATAAAACATGATGATTTATTATTTTTCTCTTCAGTCTTTTTGCACTTCTACATGTTCTTCTGGGTCTTTTCTGGTAATGCTCAAAGACAGTGCCGAGAATCAGTTCCTCTAGCTGGTTCTTCTGCCTCCTGCCAGATGCAATGATAAGTGGAACAATTTGGGGAACTGGCTTGAAGCTCGGCCAGAAACCCTTGCAGAAATTTGCAGAGGGAGAGTCTGTGCATAGCAATGCTTGCAGACGTTACGTACCCCTTGCAAGAGGAGTGGATAAACTCACAGCTGCACACTGTTTAAATTCATGAGCCTGTCCCCTGAGCTCTGAACAGCACTGGGGAAAGATTTCTCAAAGACAAGATTTCTTATCAGCAGCATGCAGTTAGGAAACAAAACTTGCACCAGTTTTTGTTACTTTACTTTAGTGTTTAAGGAAGTATACAGTTAGATTGTTGCTGAGGTTAATGAGGTCACATGTCTTTATCATTGTGCAAGAGATCAACTCTATATCAAAACAAATTTAAGAGATCACATTTCACTGGAGACACTCAAAACAAATGTCATGGCTGGGCGTGGTGGCTCACGCCTGTAATCCCAGCACTTTTGGAGGCCGAGGTGGGCAGATCACGAGGTCAAGAGATTGAGACCATCCTGGCCAACAGGTGAAAACCTGTCTCTACAAAAACACAAAAATTAGCTGGATGTGGTGGCACGTGCCTGTAATCCCAGCTACTTGGGAGGCTGAGGCAGGAGAATAGCTTGAACCCAAGGAGGTAGAGGCTACAGTGAGCTGAGACTGGGCCACTGCACTCCAGCCTGGGTGACAGAGCAAGACTCCGTCTCAAAAACAATATTACACACACACACACACGTATATATACATATATATATAATTTCTATCATCCCCTTAAATCCCCTCAGACCCTCTTGTAACTCATCCCTCCCTCCACCCCTGGCCCTAGGTAACCACTGATTTGCTTTCTCTATCCCTAACCATATGTGGTTTGTGTTTTCTAGAATTTCAAACACATAGGCTTAGAGTGGTTCATTTTACCTCTCAACTTGTCTAGACTGTGGGAAGATATTTTCTAGCTATGATTAATGTTTATAGTCGGTTGACTTTCAGTAAATTAGATGACTCTCTGCAATGTGAGTGGGCCACTTCCAATCAGTTGAGTTCCTTAGGAGCAAAGACAGGTTTCCCGAAGAAGAAGGAATTCTGCCTCCAGACTTTAACATAGAGATAGAGAAATTCTGCCTGTGAATTGCAACAAAGACAAAAATTGACCAATGGGATCTAACTAAAGAGCTTCTACACAGCAAAAGAAACTGTCATCAGAGTGAACAGGCAATGGCTGGGTCTGGTGACTCATACCTGTAATCCCAGCACTTTGGGAGGCTGGGGCGAGTAGATCACAAGGTCAGTGGTTCGAGACCAGCCTGACCAACACGGTGAAACCCTGTCTCTGCTAAAAACACAAAAATTAGCTGGGTGTGGTGGCATGCACCTGTAGTCCCAGCTACTGGGGAGGCTGAGGCAGGAGAATTGCCTGAGCCCAGGAGGTGGAGGTTGCAGTGAGCTGAGATTGTACCACTGCACTCCAGCCTGGGAGACAGAGCAAGACTCCATCTCAAAAACAAGAAAACAAAAACAAAAAGAGTAAACAGCCAACCTACAGAGTGGGAGAAAATCTTTGCAATTTATCCATCTGACAAAGGTCAAATATCCGGAATCTACAAGTAACTCAAATTTACAAGAAAAAAACAACCCGACTGAAAAGTGGGCAAAGGACATGAACAGACACTTCGCAAAAGAAGACATTCATGCAGTCAACAAACATATGAAAAAAAGCTCAACATCAATAATCATTGGAGCAATGCAAATCAAATCCACAATGAAATACCATCTCACGCTGAGTGAGAATGACCATTATTAAAATGTCAAGAAACAACAGATGCTGACGAGGTTGCTGAGAAATAGGAACGTTTTTACACTGTGGGTGGGGAAGTAAATTAGTCCAACCATTGTAGAAGATGTTATGGCAATTCCTCAAAGATCCAGAACCAGAAATACCATTTGACCCAGCAATCCCACTACTGCGTATATAACCAAAGGAATATAAATCAGGCTGTTACAAAGATACATGCATGTGTATGTTCATTGCAGCATTATTGACAATAGCAAGGACATGGAATCCACCCAAATGCCCATCAATGACACACTGGATTAAGAAAATGTGGTACAGGCGCTGACCAGAACCTGAGGACATGGCGAACCAGGTTATCAAGTGCAAGGCTACAGTTGCTGGAAAGCCTCTCTCTGTAGAGGAGATAGAGGTGGAACCCCCAAAGGCTCATGAAGTTCAAATCAAGATCATTGCCACTGCGGTTTGCCACACCGATGCCTATGCTCTGAGCGAAGCTGATCCTGAGGGTTGTTTTCCAGTGATCTTGGGACATGAAGGTGCTGGAATTGTGGAAAGGGTTGGCAAGAGAGTTACTAAGCTGAAGGTGGGTGACACTGTCATCCCACTTTACATCCCACGGTGTGGACAATGAAATTTTGTCAAAATCCTAAAACTAACCTTTGCCAGAAGGTAAGAGTCACTCAAGAGAAAGGACTCGTGCCAGATGGTACAGGCAGATTTACTTGCAAAGGAAAGACGATTTTACATTACATGGGAACCAGCACATCTTCTGAATACACAGTTGTGGCTGATATCTCTGCTGCTAAAATAGATCCTTTAGCACCTTTGGATAAAGTTTGCCTTCTAGGTTGTGGCATTTCAACTGGTTATGGTGCTGCTGTGCACACTGCCAACGTGAAGCCTGGCTCTGTCTGTGCCGCCTTTGGCCTGGGAGGAGTTGGATTGGCAGTTATAGTGGGCTGCAAGGTGGCTGGTGCATCCCGGATCATTGGTGTGGACATCAGTAAAGATAAATGTGCAAGGGCCAAGGAGTTTGGAGCCACTGAATGTGTTAATCCTCTGGATTTTAGTAGACCTATCCAGGAAGTGCTCAGTGAGATGACTGATGGAGGAGTGGTCCGTTCCTTTGAATGTATCGGTAATGTGAAGATCACGAGAGCAGCACTTGGGGCATGTCACAGGGCTGAGGTGTCAGCATGGTGATTTGGAGTCGCTGCTTCAGGTGGAGAGATTGCCAATTGTCCGTTACAGCTGGTAACAGCTGGCACATGGAAAGGCACTGCCTTTGGAGGATGGAACATTGTAGAAAGTGCCTCAAAGTTGGTGTCTCAATATATGTCCAAAAAGATAAAAGTTGATGACTTTGTGACTCATAATCTGTCTTTTGATGAAATTAACAAACCCTTTGAACTGATGCATTCTGGAAAGAGCATTCAAACTGTTGTGAATATTTAATTCAAAAGAGAAAAATAACATCCTCCCTGTGGTGATATGATGGGAGCAGCCTAACAGGCAGGGAGAAGTGCCTTCAAGCTCACAGCCTCATAGACCTTCAGCAGCTACTCCACACAATAGTGTGATATGTGTAATTCGTGAATCTCTGTAATCAAGGACAAGGATAATTCAGTCATGAACCTGTTTTCTGGTCTCTCCTCCACATAAACAATTGCTAGCTCATTAAGGAATATCTTAACATAAAAAGAAAATGTGGTACATATATACCATGGAATACTATGCAGCCACAAAAAGGAATGCGATCATGTCCTTTTCAGGGACATGGATAAAGCTGGAAGCCATTATCCTCAGCAAACTAATGCAAGAACAGAAAACTAAACACTGTATGTTCTCACTTATAATTGGGAGCTGAACAATGAGAACACATGGGCACAGGGAGGGGAACAACACACGCTGGCTGTAGGGGGTGGGGTTGGGAGAGTATCAGGAAAAATAGCTAATGCATGCTGGGCTTACTACCTAGGTGATGAGTTGATATGTGCAGCAAACCACCATGGCACATGCCTATCTGTGTAACAAACCTGCACATCCTGCACATGTACCCCAGAACTAAAAACAAAAATTTAAAAAATTATAAAAAAAGAAACAAGGCTGGGTGCGGTGGCTCATGCCTACAATCCCAGCACTTTGGGAGACCGAGGCTGGTGGATCACCTGAAGACAGGAGTTCAAGACCAGCCTGGCCAACATGGCAGAAACCCCGTCTCTATTAAAAATACAAAAATTAGATGGGTGTGCTGGCACATGCCTGTAATTCCAGCTACTTGGGAGGCTGAGGCAGGAGAATCGCTTGAACCTGGGAGGCGGAGGTTGCAGTGAGGTGAGATCGCGCCACTGCATTCCAGTCTGGGTGACAAAGTGAGATTCCGTCTCGATCACTAAATAAATAAATAAAATAAATTTTAAAAAAGAAAGAAATTCTTCCTGCATTGAAGCCTTTGGGCTCAAGACTGCAGCATCACCTCTTACCTGAATCTCCAGCCTGTCAGATTGCCTTAGGGATTATAGGCTTGTAACCCCAATAATCTCGTGAACCAATTCCTTAAAATCTCCCTCTCTCTTTCTCTCTCTCCCTGACTCTCTGTCTCCCTGTCTCTGTCTTTCCTTTTAGTTTCGTTTCTCTGGGGAACTTGAACAATACAGGATCCTTTTAGTTTATTCCATCTTTGTGTCTGACTTCTTTTCTTTCTTTTTTCAAAAATCTGCATGCATGTATGGGGTACAAGGGCACTTTTGGTACATGGATGTATTGCTTAGTGGTGAAGTCTGGGCTTATAGTGTAGTCATCACGCAAGTCATGTACGTTGTGCCCACAAAGTAATTTCTCATCCCTCACTCCACTTCCACCCTTCCAAGTCTCCAGTGTCTACTATTCCACAGTCTACGTCCATGTGCACACATTATTTAGCTCCTATTTATTTATTTTTTTGAGGTGAAGTTTCACTCTTGTTACCCAGGCTGGAGTACAACGGTACTATCTCGGCTCAGTACAACCCCTGCCTCCTAGGTTCAAGCGATTCTCCTGCCTCAGTCCCCCATAACTGGGATTATAGGTGCCTGCCACCACACCCAGCTAATTTTTTGTATTTTTACTAGAGACAGGGTTTCACCATGTTGGCCAGGCTGGTCTCAAACTCCTGACCTCAAGTGATCCACCCGCTTCAGCCTCCCGGAGTGCTGGGATGACAGGCCTGAAGCCATCATGCGCAGCTGACCTGCTTTCCTTCCGGGAAGAAACCTCAGGTGCTGAATCTCTAACGAGCGTACCTGGTAGCCAACATTTCACACCTGTTGTCGCAGGCAGAGCAGGAGCAAGTGGAATTAATTACTTAATGAATTAAGTCATGACTCCGCTGGGAGGGGACCCAGGGTGCTTGCCTGGCCTCTTGTGGACTTCAACTCGTACATTATTTCCTTCTTTTTTTTTTTTTGACGGAGTTTCACTTTTGTCGCTTAGGCTGGAGTGCAGTGGCATGATCTCAGCTCACGGAAACCTCCACTTCCCAGGTTCAAACGATTCTCTTGCCTCAGCTTCCCAAGTAGCTGGGATTACAGGCTCCCATCACCATGCCCAGCTAATTTTTGTATTTTTAGTAGAGATGTGGTTTCTCCATGTTGGTCAGGCTGGTCTCGAACTCCTGACCTCAAGCGATCTGCCCACCTCAGCCTCTCAAAGTCCTGGGATTACAGGCCTGAGCCACCGCATGCAGCGCCCTCTTCTGACTTTTTGCTCTGTATCCTTTCACTGTAATAATTCATGGCCATTAGCATGACTGAGTCTTCTTAGAGAATCATTGAGCTTGGGGAGGGGGTTCTTGGGGACTCCTGATAAACCACCCCTACCTTTAAAGAAAGAGCATTAGGGGCCATAGATAAATCATGAAGTCTTTGAAGGACGATGAAGTCTTTGCATCTACCTCCCTCTTAGAAACCCTTATTCTTTTCTCCAGCAAAAGGGCAGCTGCTGTTCATTTCTCACCCACTCAAGAATCGTGGTCTTTGTGGGGCAGCAAGGTAGGGATGCAGAGATCAGTAGATTCCTCCGTTTCTCTTCCTCTCTTTTTCCTCATTTGTTTCTTTCTTTTCTTTTATTTATTTATTTATTTTTCAAAGATGGGGTTTCACCATGATGGCCAGGCTGGTCTTGAACTCCTGACCTCAGGTGATCCACCCACCTCAGCTTCCCAAAGTGCTAGGATTACAGGCGTGAGCCACCGCGCCCGGCCTTGTTTCTTTATTTTCTAGGATACAACAGCCAATGAGATTCTTTCCCTGCCCTGAGAAAATGCCCAATCTTTTGAGGGAAACACACATTCAAGCAAACATAGATAATACTGACTATGGTGATGGTGGGGAGGATGGAGGAGGAGCCTCACTCTCAAGTGGAAGTCAAGGAAGGCTTCCTGGAGGAGACGATAGCTACACAGACAGGTTGCATAGGATTTGAGGTGAATGTGCATTTCAGACCGGGCATCAAGAGAGAACTGAGTGTGGTGGCTCATGCCTGCAATCCCAGCACTTTGGGAGGCAGAGGCAGGAGGATTGCTTGAGCCCAGGAGTTTGAGACCAGCCTGGGCAATAAAGCAATAGCTCATCTCTACAAAAAAAAAAATTATCAGGTCATGATGATGTACGCCTGTGGTCTTAGCTACTTAGGATGCTGAGGTGGGAGGATCGCTTGAGCTCAGGCAGTTGAGGCTGCAGTGAGCTGTGATTGCTCTATTGCACTCCAACCTGGGCAACAGAGCAAGACCCTGTCTCAAAAAAATAAAAAAAAAAAGGAGAGTTTGAAGTGTGAGGTTTCCCGTGCACAGGTGTTTTTGAGGGAGAAGATCAGGGCAGAGAGCCGGGGAAAGAACTAAGCAAGAAAGTGGTCTCAGCTGGAGTCCAGCTTACTTAGCCACATCCCACGGGGAGCCCGGGAGTGTGATTGGCATCGCCGGGTTGATCTCACCCCAGGGGCACGGGGCTGGCTTTCCGCACCTCTGTGACCATCCGTGACGGCTGTGGGCCGGGTCTGAGGGTTTGCACAGTTGCTCAGGTAAGGAGAAGGGGGAAGTTGTGAGCTATGAGCTATTATAGGCAGCACTCACAGCAGCTTGGGGGTGGGTGCCCCAGCCTGTGAGGGGTCAGTGGGCAGGGAGCCGACAGCATCCACCACAGAGGCTTCAAGTATTTTATAATCCCTTGGGGGCTTTTTTATTTTATTTTTTTGAGACAGAGTTTTGCTCTTGTCACCCAGGCTGGAGTGCAGTGGTGTGATCTGAGGTTACTGCAACTTTTTCCTCCCGGGTTCAAGCAGTTCTCCTGCCTCAGCCTTCTGAGTAACTGGGATTACAGACACCTGTCACCACCATGCCCTGCTAATTTTTTGTATTTTTAGTAGAGATGGGGTTTCACTATGTGGGACAGGCTGGTCTTGAACACCTGACCTCAGGTAATTCACTGACCTCGGCCTCCCAAAGTGCTGGGATTACAGGCATAAGCCACCGTGCCCAGCCTGCTTTTTGTTTGTTTTTTGTTTTTTTTTTTGAGACCGGGTCTCACTCTGTTGCCCAGGATGGAGTGTAGTGGTGCCGTCATGGCTCACTGTGACCTTTACTTCCTGGACTCAAAACAATCCTCCCCAGTAGCTGGGATGACAGGCATGCATCACCATGCCTGGCTAATTAAAATTTTTCTTTTGTAGAGATGAGGTTTTCCCATCTTGCTCAAGCTAGCCTTAAACTCCTGGGCTGAAGCGATCCTCCCACCTCAGGCTCTTGAGTAGCTGGGACCACAGGCATGCACCAGCCACTATGCCTGGCTAATTAAAACATTATTTTTCTGTAGAGACAGGGTCTCACGATGTTGCCCAGGCTGACCTTGAACTCCTGGGCTCAAGCAATGCTCCCGCCTTGATGTCCCAAAGTGCTGGGATTACAGGCGTGAGCTTCTGTGCCTAGCTGATCACTAGGGTTTTAGGGGGAGTGGAGATCCATAAAACAAGACAGGGAGACTGGAGTAAAACTAGATAGGGCCTTGAGTGTGGTATTAATAAGGCTGAACTTCATCCTGAGGGCAATAGGGAGCTATGGAAGGATATAGAGTCTAAGCAGGGCAGGGTCAAGTTAGGTAGGGATTCCCCAGCTTCCCTACCCCCTCCTGGAACTCTGTGTGACAGTAAGTGATGTTCCTGCAGCCACCCCTTGGCTGACTTCTTTAATCTCAAGAGTCCCTTGCATTCCCCTCTGCTGAGGAAGTCATAGGGGTTAGGCTTTTGCAAGTTGCTTGGCCAGAATTTTTGATTTCCTCTTCTGCATCCTTCCCCTTCTTGTCCTCACACCCCTGCCTTCAGGGCCACTGCAGGGCAGACCTCATAGCCTCCATCACCTCTGTGGGTTTGAAGGGTGCCTGGAGTCTTGGGTCCTCAGTTTCCCACCAGGACCCAAGACCCTAATCTCTAAAACTCATGGGTGGATGAGTTCCCTTCTATGACAAAAGGGACTTCTGCAGATGGAATTCAGTTAAGGACCCGCCGCCCCCTTGTTTTAGAGACAGTCTCACTGTTGCCCAGGCTGGAGTGCAGTGGCATGATCTCGGCTCACTGCGACCTCCACTCAATGTCATTACAAAAGTTTTTATGAGAAGAAGGCAGGAGGGTCAGAGAGAGATGGAAAGGTAGAGATATACAGAGTGTGAGAGAGAGAATGAGAGAGAGGGGGAACAAAAGCAATAAGGAGAGAGAACAAGACAGAGAGAATGGACCAGCTGCTGTGGCTCACGCCTGTAATCCTAGCATTTTGGGAGGCCGAGGCAGGTGGACCACCTGAGGTCAGGCGATCGAGACCAGCCTGGCCAATATGATGAAACCCCGTCTTTACTAAAAATACAAAATTTAGCCAGGTGTAGTGGCGCATGCCTGTGATCCCAGCTGCTTGGGAGGCTGAGGGAGGAAAATCGCTTGAACCTGAGAGGCGGAGGTTGCAGTGAGCCCAGATCGCGCCACTGCACTCCAGCCTGGGTGACAGATTGTGTCTCAAAATAAATAAATAAATATAAGAAGAAAGAGAGAGAATGAAAGAGCAAGAGGGAGAGAAAATGAGAGAATGGGCAAGAGAGAGAACTAGAAGAGAGACAGAGAAAAAGAGAGAGAGAGAATTAAAGAACAAGAAGGAGGGAAAATGAGAGACAGAGAGAGAGCAAGACTGAGAGATTTAGAGTGTGCAAGAGACATGTGAATCTGCTAGCTGCTGGCTTTGCATAGGAAGGAAGGGACCATGAGCCAAGGTGTGCAGGCTGCCTCCAGAAGCCAGAAAGGACAAGGAATGGATTCTGCCCTGGAGCTCCAGAAGGAATGCAGCCCTGCTGGCATCTTGGTTTTAGTCCCATAAGACTGGGGAGGACTCTGACCTCCAGACCAATCATGTATTAAATCTGTGTTTTCCCCAAGCTGCTAGGTCTGTGGCCATTTGTTGTAGCACCCGTAAGCCTCATCCCATCTCCATCCCCAGGAGGCATCTGGGCTTGATTGCAAAACCTTCCAACTCTTTGGCCCAGCCTCCAAATTTCAACTCCTTCTTCTGTCTCAAACTCCTGCTACATCCAGGCAGTCCCCAGATTCAGTTGTTCCTGCCTCCTAAATTCTTCTCTGTCATTGCAGCCCCTGCCCTAGACCAGATGCTTCTCTCTCCTGGCTGTATCACCAGCCTCCTCCCTGTCTGCCCACCTGTGAGCCCCCCTGTCCGATACCCACCTACAAAACACAAGCATAAAATTCCAACCTGAGCCTGTGGCTCCCTTGCTGAACCCCCTTTAATTGCCCTGAGGATAAAGCCTAAATTCTTTTACCCACGTTATAAGGTTCTGCCGGATATGAACTTTGCTGGCTTCGGCAATTCCATTTTGGTGGTATCAGGATTTTGTTCTATGAGTAACTGTGACCATTTAGCATGATGGAATAATAATAATGCCAATAATAACTGATCATACTTAAGCATTGAATCTGTGCCAGGCAGGGTTTTATTATTGTATCATCTTAACCCTCAAACCCTATGAGGTTAGATACATTATTATTCTCATTTTATTAATGGTGAAAACTGCTTCTTACGTATATTGGGTATCTCTCACTGTATATCAAATTACTCCAAAATGTAGCGGCTTACAATAGAGAACTTTTAGTTTCTTACAGTTTCTGAGGGTCAGAAGTCTGGGGGTGGCTTAGCTGCATAGTTCTGGCTCAAGCCCTTGCATGAGGTTATAGTTAAGCCATTGGCCAGGGCTGGATCATCTGAAAGTTCAACCGGGGTGGGAAGATTTGCTTCCAAGGTCGCTCACTCACATGGCTGTTGGTGGGAGGCTCAGCTCCTCCACAGTGCTGCTTGACTGTCCTTACAACATGGCGACTGGCTTCTCCCCGGTTCATGATCCTGGAAAGAGAGAGCAAGGAGGAAGCCACAATAACACGTACGACCTAGTCACAAACTGTCACATGCTCCATTTTCTGATCAGCTGAAGCAAGTCACACTGGGCATAGTGTCTCATGCCTGTACTCCCAGCACTTTGGGAGGCTGAGGCAGGAGGACCACTTGGGCCCAGGAGTTCAAGACCAGCCTGGGCAACATAGCAAGATGCTATCTCTGCAAACAAACAAACAAACAAACAAAAAATTAGCTGGATGTGGTGGCGCATGCCTGTAGTCCCAGCTACTCGGGAGGCTGATGTAGGAGGATCGCTTGAGCCCAGGACTTGGAGGCTACAGTGAGCTATGATCATGCCACTGTACTCCAGCCTGGGCAACAGAGCAAGATCCTGTCTTAAAAAAAAAGAAGAGAAGCAAGTCACTAAGTTCATGTTCAAGAAGAGAGGGATTAGTCTCTACCACTTGAAGAGTATTAAAAATTTTATGGACATATGTTAAAATCACCATATTAGTCTACCTGCCTCTAAAGCCTACACTCCTGGATACATTGAACAAGGATTATAGGAGAAAGTGCAAGCCTCTGACAGTCGTTTCTAGTAGCTAACATTACCTGAAAGGGAATTATTGGGAGAGGAGGAGAGCAAGGACCAATATTATCAGGCGATGGGAAAGGAGAGCTCCATCTGTGGTCTCTGCAGAGCAAACACTTCTCCAGGGAAACCCTTTTCTTTCCTTCTCTCTTTCTCTCTTTCCTTCTTTCCTTCTTTTTTCTTTTCTTTTCTTTCTTCCTTCCTTTCTTTCTTTTTCTCTCTCTCTCTCTTTTTTTTTTTTTTTTGGAGATGGAGTCTGGCTCTGTGGCCCAGGCTGGAGTATACTGGCACAATCTCGGCTCGCTGCAAGTTCCGCATCCTGGGTTCAAGCGATCTTCCTGCCTCACCCTTCAGAGTAGCTGGGATTACAGGCACCCACCACCATGCCGTGCTAATTTTTGTATTTTTAGTAGAGACAGGGTTTTATCATGTTGGTCAGGCTGGTCTTGAACTCCTGACCTCAGGTGATCTCCCCACCTTGGCCTCCCAAAATGCTGGGATTATAGGCATGAGCCACTGCGCCAGGGGAAACCATTTTCTTTACAATCTTTGTGAATCCCCAGGTGGATATTTGGGTATCTGAGACCTATGAGATACTCGTCCTATGAGACTTCATAGGATGTTGAGTGTAGGGTCTCAGCATCCTATGATCTGAAGCATATGGGGAAGATGTGGGTGGGGAGACATTGGTCAGAGGACACAAAATTTCAGTTGAACATGAGAAAAGTATTCAAGAGATCTATTGTACAACATGGTTACTGTAGTTAATAACAATGAACAATGTAGCATATCCTTGAAAATTGCTAAGAGGGTTGATGTAACTATTCTTACCACAAAAAATAATTGCATGCAAAGAAATAGATAGGTTTATTGCCTCGATTTAGCCATTCCACTGTCTATACATATCTCAAAACATCATGTTGTACCCCATAAATATCTACAATTTAATTTGTCAATTCAAAAAATAATTTCTTTTTTTTGAGATGGAGTCTTGCTCTGTCACCCAAGCTAGAGTGCAATGGGTCAGCCTAGGCTCACTGCAGCATCCACCTCCTGGGTTCAAGCGATTCTCCTGCGTGAGTCTCCTGAGTAGCTGAGATTACAGGCACCCACCCCAATACCCGGTTAATTTTTGTATTTTTAGTAGAGACAGGGGTTTCACCATGTTGGGTCAGGATGATCTCAATCTCCTGAACTTGTGATCCGCCCGGCTTGGCCTCCTAAAGTGCTGGGATTACAGACGTGAGCCACCATGCCCAGCCCACAACCGTCTATTTTGGGAAATTGAATTTATCAAATAAATCTTCAGCCAACAGCTGTTTGAGCACGATGTTAACATCACACGTAGGAAAGTTACGTTTTCTAGGATCTGACATTTTCAGCAATCAAGAATTACTATATTTTGTAAAATATACTGTAGTATATATTAGAAACACCATATTTGTAAAATATAGTAATCTGGAAAGATCCATACTAAAAACAGAACACTATAAGTAGAATGATGTCTTCTTTTGTTTTTGAAGTCAATATACTAGAGCAATGCAAAAATAATAATAATGGCAAGATATTTCATGGCAATGTTATCTCGAGGTAAGTGCTGCAGCCACAAGCGTCACCAGCTGGTATTCTTGGGGCCAACGGGGAAAGAATGAAGGCACAAAGAGAAAGCCATTGATGAATCTGGCTGGACACGGTGGCTCATGACCGTAATCCCAACGCTTTGGGAGGCCAAGGCAGGAGGATCACCTAAGGTTGGGAGCTCCAGACCAGCCTGGCCAACATGGTGAAACCCTGTCTCTACTAAAAATACAAAAATTAGCTAGGGCATGGTATGCACACCTGTAATCCCAGCTACTACTTGGGAGGCGGAAGTTGCAGTGAGCCGAGATTGTGCCACTGCACTCCAGCCTGGGTGACAGAGTGAGACTCCATCTCAAAAAAAAAAAAAAAAAAAAGTAGCCAGCATAGTGGCATGTGCTTGTAGTCCCAGTTACTGGTGAGGCTGAGGCATGAGAATTGCTTGAACCCAAGATTCAGAGGTTGATGAGTCGAGATTGCGCCACTGCACTCCAGCCT
>CAUYLG010072099.1:0-44434 GCA_963573385.1 Cacajao melanocephalus
CCTGGGCAATAGAACAAGAATCCCGTTCTCTCTCCCTCTTTCTCTTCCTCTTTCTTTCTCTCGTACATTCTTTTTTTCTTTCTTTCACTCTCACTTTCTTTCCTTTTTCTTTCTTTCAAAAATAAAATAAAATTAAAAAAAAAAAAAGATATTAAACAACAAACCCTGACAGAACATGTGAGAGAAAGCTTCATAATTTTTTTAAAATTTTCCTGGAAAAAAAGTTAAAAATACAGGCAATTTCTATCAATGATTTTAAAATGCCCACCAGAGAACATAGTTTCTAAGTCTGGAGTAAGGAAAAGATAAGGGACTGTCCTAGTCCAGGTCTTCTGAGAAATTGATTCAACACAAAGGGAGCATTTAGTGGGATATTCCGTTGCGAAAAAAATGGGGAGGGGCCTGGAGAATGGTGGGAGAGCTGCCGGACTGCAGTGTGCATCTAATCATAAGAGAAAGCTGGAATAAAGGAAGGTGGGACAAATACATTAGACCACTTTGCAGTCTAAGGAAGTTTCTGTAAGACCATTCAGTGTTCTTGAGCTAGTCTGTCATCAGAGGAGCCCTATGTCTCCCAGACTGGACCCACCTTAGTATGATCCATAATGTGCTCAGTCATTGGCTGAGAACAGCTTGTGGGAGGTGTGGCCCCAGTGGAAACTTAATGATGACTTACAGAGCTCAGTGACTAGAGCTCTGGAATTTCAACTTAAATGTCTTCACATACTATAAACAAAAAACAGAATAATTGGATGATATTTAAAGAAGATGGTTTTCTTATTAGTCAGCTTGATACTATAAAATTCTGTGTAACAAACAACCCCCAAATCTCAGTTAAATCTAAAAACAAGTATTTATTTCTTGTTCATGGATCTCCCAGTGCCTTGGCTAAGCTCAGGCTTGTGTCATTTTCATTTGTGTATTATTCTAGGACCCAAGCTGAAGAGGAAACAGCTACATAGGACATGCACTTCTCCTGGCAGATGAAAACAAAATGAAAAAGAACAAAGCAAACCACGGAAACACATTTAAAACTTTTGCTCACATCACATGTGGTCACACTCCATTACCAAAGTAAGTCACATGGTCCAGCCAAAAGTCAATGGAGCAAAGAAGTGTAGTCTACCTGCTGGGCTAGGAAACTCTGCACAGCCAAGTGATAAAGGGTGTGGTTGTATAGCTCTAGTATGTTGAGGGAGTAGACGAGTGAAAATAATCTATTTTAAACTAATATTGCTTTCTTGGTAGAATAAATGGTATGCAATAGTAAAAAGTAGCGGTAGAACACACATACATACACACACACTCACACACATACACCCCCTTAGTGAATGGACACATAGATAAGCTAGAAGAATGTAAATACACCTATCTCCTGTGGTGTCACATACCTAAATCTTGGATATAAACAAACCAGAAAGGATGCTAAGTTTCTTCTATTTTTCTTTGGCCATTTAGAATAGAAGAAGACAGAAATAGTCTATGAAAAAGCATGACTTATACTAGTAATGGATGCAGAAAATCTTAGTGCAAGTGAGAAAAATTGCATATGTAAATCCACAAAATTGAAAAGTTTTAACAGCAATGTTTTCACACCAAAGTGACTGGCCCTTTTGATGCACAGTTTTAAAGCCCATGAGACTGGCCACTTCCATCCTGGTGGCATGGACCCGATATATGAATTTTTAAAAAATGGAGTAAATAAAACAAAAAATTTCAAATCAACCTTAAATATCATCCCATTGAGGCAGCTGAAAACTCACCAAAAAATAAAAATTAACAATGCAAAGATTTTGAGTCTTTGTTGAAAAAATTGAGGGTGGGGATTCAGATATTAATTAGGTATAAAGGGAAGAAGTTAAGGAAAGTCTGTTTCACTATGTGGAAGCAAGTAGAAGACTCCATGAAATAATCTCTAGTATAAGATAAGTCAATAGGAATAAACAACATGGGAACCAAGAAGGAAAAAACTGATGGCCCTCAATTTATCCGCCATCTCACATATACACAAACTCACACAAGGAAACAATGTGGCACACACATAATAAGATGAGAATGGATCCTGAAGAAAAATCTACCCCAGAAAACAAAAGAAAACTTTAGTGATCACAGTAACAAGTAAACAGAGCCAGCAGAACTAAGAAAAAAATACTGAAGGAAAAAAACCTGAGTGAGACCCTTAAAATATGTTAAAAATAATGACTTAGAGAATAGGCTTGATAAAATCACCAAGATGCAGAAGAAAAGGACATAAAGATTTAAATAATTTGAGATAAAGTTAATGATATAAAAATAAAACAGATACAAAGACTATGATACTATAGAAAAAGCAGAAATCTCCTCAGATGAAAGAAGAAGAAAAAACCCAGAATCTTTTAAATGTTTTCAAGGGCTTGTTCTATTTCATAAAAAATGAACAGAGAATCACCAATAATGAGATATACTTTATTAAATTTACTAAACTTCAAGCATTCAGAAAAGATAAACAGATTAATTTTTATATATTTTGAAATTCTTTTATAGATCTTGGATGTTCTCAAGTTTTTTCCACTTTTTATTTCCTCTTTATATTTCAGCTTGAGAAGTTTCTATCGACCTATCCTCAAACTCGTTGATTCTTTCCTTGGCAAAGTTGAGTCTATGGATGAGCTCTTTGGAAACGCTCTTCTTTCCCCTCCCTCCCTACTTTAAGAAGGTGGATTAGAGGCCTTTAGGACTCCTCAGTCACTTGGAAATAGCAAAATAGTACATAAAGATAAAGTCTGTGAGCTTTAATACAAGAAGAAAAAGGGGAATCTATCAGAATAGTAAAGAACACCCCAGATCCTGGGGAAGAGAAGGTGGGCAAACAGCCCCCATGAGGCATCTGGCTGGTAAAAGTGAGTGAAACCTTGGTATGTGAGAGAGGCAGATAACCCCCTTGGTGACTCACCTTTCCACTGCAGATCCATGCAACCCAGGCCAAGGGAGAGCACATTATTCCTCTCAAGTCCCTGCAGCTACCTTGGAGGGAGGCTTGGAGACACTGAGAGGGAAAGACTAGGGAAAAGCTGCAATCATTTTCCCAGACCTGGGATGGAGACTGGGATGCCATTTTTAATCCAAGCTCATACAAAGTCATTCTTTGGCAATCTGGCAACATGGCCTCACAGGTATCTTAGTGTCTGGTCAGAGATTGGAACAGCTGCTCTGGAGTAGTATAGAGCCTCCACAGCCAGAATTGAGCAGTAAGGTTGGAAAGCACTTTAGCAGTAGGCACTAGAACTGTGCTTTTCCCCATTGCAGGTCTGGAGTGGGAGGAGAGGTGCTGTAGCTGTGGTTTCTTTTGGGCAATGAGACCTTCACACAAGGCCAGCTTGGCAACCTAGAACCAGTCTACATGTGTCATTATGAGGTGCTCCAGCCTGCTCCCCAGAGACTGTGGTGTAGTGGGGCCCTCTCTGCTCCACGTCCAGGTAGATTTCCAGGCATTCCGAGCACTTGTTCACCTTGATCAGCTGTCTGAGCCACCCTACCCTTCTTGTAAAGAGATTGTGGTGCAGTAGGGCTCTTTCTGTTCGATACCCAGGCAGACTTCTACACACTTGGAGAACTCACTCTCCTGCATTGGAGAATTAGGCCACTCACCCTTCCTCATGCAGGGAAATTGGGGAAAATGAGGTTTCTCAGCTTGATGCCTAGGCACACCTCTGGGCACTTGGTGGCTGCCCACTGAACTTGTCCTTGGAGCTAGTGCTTGTGCCTGACATTGTGAGACCCGTAGATGGGTCTGCTTGATCTGGCCCCACCCATCTTGCTCTCACTCTCTAGGGCTGTGCATTCCACAGTGGTCTGAGCTCCCAGAGAGTTTTAATCAGTAAGGATCAAGTATATACCCAGCCACATTGGCTGTAGCCAGCTCTGACCCACAAGAGCCACCTACTGGCTTGGGGAATTAATGGCACAACACTCCAGGATATCTGCCAACACAAGTACATAGCACTGGGGAAAGAGTTAAACTTCCTGACCACTGTTACCCTGACCCCATAGGAGGCAGTGAGCCTGCTCACATGCCCAGTATGTAACTACTATAACCAGCATTTGGATAAACCATTATACAAAGGCTACCTATAACTAAGGAATTTATACAGACACTTTGCTACTGAAAACACACAGACCCAAAGCTCTAACTCTCAGCACAGTCCACCCCTAAGGGAGAGAAAAGAGCAGCCCACCAAAGCCCACTTTGAGTAAAAGTCAATGTGGATATGGCACCACCATAGCTCAGGAACAGACATGGAGAGGAGGTCATCTCATCCCCCATTCCCCCCTCCTCAGTGCACTGTTTCAGATTCAGTAGCAGCTCTTCCCATCAGGACTTGGCAGCATGGGCTGAAAGAGACCAACTCTAAGGTTTCTATAGTGGTTCCACCACCACTGAAAGTAAATATATACTTGGGGAAAATGCTTTTTACACTTCTTTATTGCCTCTGCTTCTGCACCTACTTGCCAGCTCTTACTCTTAAATGCCAACTACTGGACTGCAGCTTGAATTGCAGCACCAAACAAAATTACATTGCTACTACAAGCAAGATGGGAGAAAGCCACTATGTGAAACTGCCTGCAGCCAAGAAGCCCATACGGAGCGCTGAAAACACCCAGAAACGAAGCCAATCAATCATATTTGATATACACCACAGTTATATCTACAAGGCAAAAAAGAGTAAAAAATCAAGAAGATTCATCCAAACAAAAGCAAATTAAAAGAGAGAGAGAGAGAGAGAGAGAGAGAGAGAGAGAGAGAGAGAGAGAGGAAACATGAACTCTCTCAGATGAGAAGGAATCAGTGCAAGAACTCTGGCAATTCAAAAAATCAGAGTGTTTTTATTACAGCCAAAAGATCCCACTGGCTCCCAAGAAATGGGTCTTAACCAGAATGAAATGTCTGAAATGGCAGATATAGAAATCAGAATTTGAATGGCAAAGAAACTCAAAGAGATGGAAGAGCAAGTTCAAATCTAACACAGACACACACACACACACAAACCCAGATAAATGAAATAAGTATTGAAGGAAAACACAGTTATTAATAAAAAATCAAGCATAACTTCTGGAATTAAAAAATTATCTACAAGAATTTCAAAATACAGTTGGAAGCCTTAACCATAAGATTAGACCAAGTAGAAGAAAGAATTTCAGAGCTTGAAGATGGTCTTTCAAATCAACCAAGTTGGAAGAAATTTTAAAAAATGTAAAAAATAAACAAAGCCCTAACAAAATATGAGATTATGTAAAGGGAACAAATATATGCCTCATTGGTATTCTTGATATAGAAGAAGAGAAAGTAAGTCACTTGGAAAATATATTTGAGGATATGACTTAGAAAAATGTTCCCATTCTTGCTAGAGAGGTTTACATGATATAAGAAATCCAGAGACCTCCTGCAAGATACTCTACAAGACAACTATTATCAAGGCATGCAGTTATCAGACTACCCAAGGCCAGCGCAAAAGAAAAAATCTTAAAGGCAGCTAGAGAGAAGGGTCACATTACCTATAAAGGAAAACCCATCAAACTAACAACAGACTTCTCAGCAGAAACTTTACAAGTCAGAAAAGATTGGAGAACCATTTTTAGCATTCTAAAATAGAAGATATGTCAGCCAAGAATTCTATATCTTGCCAAAGCAAGCTCCTTAAACAAAGGAGAAATAAGGTCTTTCCAAGACAAGCAATGCCTAAGAAAATTTGTCACCACCAGACTGGCCCTACAAAAGATGATTAAGGGAGTTCCAAACATGGAAATGAAAGAATGATACTTTCTACTACAGAAGCATACATACACACATAGCCCACAGACCCTTCAAAGCAACTACGTAATTGAGACAGCAAAGCACCTAGCTAACAACACTATGACAGAAATATCATCTCTTATATCAACAGTAACCTTAAACAAATCACTAACTCATATGAAACCAGTATCATCCTGATACCAAAATTCAGCAAATATACGACAACAAAAAAAGAAAACTATAGGTCTATATCCCTGATATAGATTTTAAAATCTTCAACAAAATACCAGCAAACTGAAGAAAGCTAATTCACAGTGATCAAGTGGGCTTCATTCCTGGAATGCAAGAATTGTTCAACATATGCAAATTAATAAATGTGATTCACCACATAAACATAATTAAAAGCAAACACTATATGATCACTTTTATAGATACAGAAGTAGCATTTGATAAAATCAAACATCTCTTCATGATAAAAGCCTTCAAGAAACTAGACATCAAAAGGACGAACTTCAAAATAATAAGAGCCAACTATGAGAAATCCACCATCAACATCATACAACATGAGGAAAAGCTGGAAGCACTCCTTTAAGAACTGAAACAAGACAGAGATGTTCATTCTCACCACTCCTGTTTAACAAAGTGCTAGAAATTCAAGCCAGAGCTATCTGCAACAGAAAGAAATAAAAGTCATCCAAATAGCAAAAGAGGAAGTCAAATTATCTCTCTTAGCTGCTGATATAATTCTATGTCTTGAGAATCCTAAAGATTCCACCAAAAGACTCTTGACCTGATAAACAATTTCAGCAAAGTCTCAGGATACGAAATAAACATGCAAAAATTAGCAGCATTCTATATACCAATAAGATTCAAGCTGAAGATCAAATGAAGAGTGCAGCCCCATTTATAATAGCCACATAAAAAATAAAATACCTAGGAATACACCTAGTCAAGGAGGTTAAAGATCTCTGTGAGGAAAATTACAAAACTGTTAAAATAAATTATACATCACATAACAAATAGAAAAGCTTCCATGCTCATGGATTGGAAGAATAAACATTGTCCAAAACAATATTCAAAGCAATCTACAAACTCACCTCTGTTGCTATCAAATTACCACATTCATATTCATAATTATGTGCATATTCATATTGTACATAATTAGAAAATACTATTCTAAACTTCATATGGAACCAGAAAAAGATCCTGAGCAGCTGAGGCAATGCTAAGCAAAAAGAAGAGAGGTAGAGACATCACATTATTGCTTCACACTGTGTCTTAAGGCTACAGTAACCAAAACAGCATGGTATTGGCACAAAAATAGATACGTAGACCAATGGAAGAGAATAGAGACCCTTGAAAGAAGCCACACATCTACAACCAATCTTCAACAAAGTCAATAAAAATAAACCACAGGAGAAGGACACCCTATTCAATAAATGGTCCTAAGAAATTTGGCTAACTAATACGCAGAAGAATGAAACTGGACTACTACCTTTCACCAATACAAAATTTAGCTCAAAATTAACTCAAAATGTATTAAACACTCAAATGTCAGATGTCAAATTATAAAAAACTCAAAATGTATTAAACACTCATATGTCAGATGTCAAATTATAAAAATTCTAGTAGAAATCTTAGGAAATATTCTAGATATTGGCATAGGCAAAGAATTTAGGATGAAGACTCCAAAAGTAAATGCAACAATTTTTGTTTTAAAATAGGCAAATGGGACTTAATATAACCAAAGAGTGACTGCGCAGCCAAAGAAACTCTCCGAAAGAGCAATCAGACAACCTACAGAATGAGATAAAATATTCACAAACTATGCACCCAACCAAAGACTAACATCCAGAATCTATAAGGAACTTAAGTGAATCAACAAGAAAAAAACAAAACAACTCCATCAACAAGTAGGCAAAGACATGGAGAGACATTTCTCAAAAGAAGACATGCAAGTGACCAGCACACATATAAAAAAAAAATGCTCAACATCATTAACATCAGAGAAGTGCAAATTAAAACCACAATAAGATATCATCTTACACCAGTCAGAATGGTAACTGTATTTAACTTTATGAGAAACAGTCAAACTATTTTCCAGAGTGGCTATACATTTTACTGTACCATTTTACTAGCAATGTATTGTTACTAGCATCATACGTGAATTCCAGTAGTTCTACATCTTTGCCAGCACTTGGTATTAACAATATATTTTTGAAATAATTAGTCATTCTAATAAGTTTGTTTTGGTATCTTATTACAGTCTTAAATTTCACTACAGGCTAGTGGTGTTCAACATCTTTTCATTGTATGTCTGTCATTTCTATAGCCTGTGTGGTAAAATGTTCAAACTTTTTCCCTTTTCTTAGTCAAACTGTTTTTTTCCCCCTTACTGTTGAGTTAAAAAATTATTTATATATTCTGGATTCAAGTCTTTTGTCAAATATGTAATTTGAAAATAATTTATCTGAATCTATGCCTTGTCTTTTTGTCATCTTAACAGGGACTTTTGTGAAGCAAAGTGTTTAAATTTTGATGAAGTTTAACTTAGTGATATTTTTAATAGATCATGCTTTTGGTGACACGTGTGATAACTCATTATCTAATTTTTAAAATAGATTAAAACTAGTAAGGAATAAATTTTAAAACAAAGATTACAATGAAAAGGTTTTTTGAGACAAGAATGAACATATAATATGAATGTATGTTTGTATACTATATAAATACATATAATTATAATGATCATGTATGTATACAAATAGACATACATATATTTACACATAGCCACAAAATATATTTGCTAAATAAATCATGAGCAAATGAAAATATTCAATACCCCATGAAATTTAGACAATTGCCAGACAATATGCCTAGCTTTATAATAATAAATTTGGAAACTTGAGGGCAATAAATGGTTTTCTAAGCAAATTTAAACTACTAAATGTAAAGTCCAAATAATACAATAATCATTTTTAAAATGTAGTAATTAAACACCATTCCTGCTGAAAAGGAAAACAATACATGAGTCATTAAGATTTCAAAAGACCCATAAATTTCTGTATTTTATATAATTTTAAAATGAAAAATGAGAACAAAATTTTATATTATCTAAAAATAATGCAGTTATTATTGAACCCAAATCATGACAAAGTAGCAAAATGAAGAAATAAATGACTAATCAATTTAAATTATACGTAACAAAATGTGAAATGAAGACAGAGAATGTCAATTACAATGATCAAATGAAGTTAATGCTAAAAATGCAAAAAATTTAAATTTTCAGAAATCTATTAAGAGATTTACTAATTTGATTAATATGTCAAAGAAAAAAAAACTAGGAAGTTACAATTTCCATAAGTATATAATACAATTCAAAAATATATCAAAGGCATATATAATAGTTTTAATAGTGTAATATTATGATAATATTTCTTAAAATATAGTTTTCATATATGTGGAAATATGCGCTCTCTCTCTCTCTCTCTCTCTCTATATATATATATATATATATACATATATATTTATACCACACACTGGTAACTAGCATTATGATTGATATTAAAACATGAGGCATGTTCTCATTTAAAGAGAAATAAAAAAAGCACATTTGTAACAATCACTATTATTTATAATTATTCTGAAAATATAAAAGATATAAATACTGGAAGTAGAAAGGAAATAATTATTGTTATTTGCAAATTATGCGATTACATATTCAGTACATTTTAAGAAAAGCAAGAACAATTAGAAGTAGTGAAAGAAGTAATGGGGCCAATCACACAATATTCAAATGTAATTTTTCTGATATAATAACCCCTCAGACATGTGATACAGAAAATGATTACATTCCCAATAACAATACTGTAAATACTAATATTAATATTTCACGAATATAAAATACTAGAGAACAAATATCACAACAAATGGACAGATGATATTGCATAAAATATATAAAACTCTACATAAAAACTTGGAAGAAGACTTAACTAATTGCAGAACAATGTCTTACGTGGCTAAATGACAATTGGAAAAAAGACAATTTTTCTCAAAGTAACCAAGACATTCAATTTACATGGAAAATTCCAATATCACTTTGTTTTTATTTCTTTTTAAGAATTGATAAAAATAATTTTAATAATCTGAGAAAGTAAATATGCAAAAGTGGCTAGAAAAAAGCTGACAGTACAGGAAGCACAAAGAATTTGGTTTACCTAATATTAAAATATATTGAGTGAATCACAGAAAATGATAGAACCTCCCTTCATAAAGAGGACAATAATAATTATAAACATATATTCACCTAGCAATGGAGTCCCCAAGTATATAAAGCAAACATTGACAGAATTGAAGGCAGAAATAGAGAGTTCTACAATAATAGTTGGTAACTAGTATCATGATTAATATTAAAACAACAACATATTCTTAACCAATGGGTTAAAAAAGAAATTATTAGAAATATTAGAAAATTACTTTGAGACAATGAAAACAAAAATACAACACACTATTGGATGTAGCAAAAGCTGTGCTGAGAGAGAAATTTATAGCTGTAAACACCTACGTTAAAAAATACAGATCTCAGATAAACAACCTAACTTCAATACCTCACTTTCAATAATGGATCTAGACTGAAGATCAGTAAGGAATGTGAATACTCCAGCAACACTATAAACCAGCTACACCTAACAAACATGAAAAACACTCTCCCCAACAATTGTAGAAAATACTTCTTCTCAAGTGCACATGGAACGTTCCTAGGATAGACATTATATTAGGTCATAAAACAAGTCTTAATACATTTAAAAAGACTATAATCATAAAAATTTTTATTCTCCAAGAACCATGGAATGAAGCTAAAAGGAAGAGAAGGAAAAATAGA
The DNA here is from genome assembly GCA_963573385.1 of Cacajao melanocephalus. Lineage (NCBI taxonomy): Eukaryota > Metazoa > Chordata > Mammalia > Primates > Pitheciidae > Cacajao > Cacajao melanocephalus. The sequence goes on from CAUYLG010072099.1 coordinate 10,650, forward strand.
TAATTTGCAAATATGTAGAAATTAAACAACATGCTCTTAAACAATGGGTTCAGAAATAAATTATTAAGAATATTAGAAAAATAACTTTGAGACAATGAAAACAAAAATACAACGCATTATTGGATGTAGCAAAAGCTGTGCTAAGCGAGAAATTTATAGCTGTAAGCACCTACATTAAAAAATATAGATCTCAGATAAACAACCTAACTTCAAACTTTAAGAAACTAGAAAATGTAATCCAACCTAAAATCACCAGCAGAAAAAAAAAACAACAAAGATTAGAGAAAGATAAATTAAATAGAGAACAGGAAACAATAGAGAAAATTAACAAAAATTAAAATTGTCTTTTTGAAAGGTTAACAAAACTGACAAACTTTTTAGCTAGACTGACAAAGAGAAAAGACTCGATAAACTCAGAAGTGGAAGTGGGAACATTGCTGTCGATATTATAGAAATTAAAAGAATTATAAGAGAGTACTGTGAACAACTGTACACCAACAGGTTAGATAGCCTAGATTAATGGAATATAATTCTAGAAATGCATAAACTAGCAGCAACAAAAGTTTAAAAACAGATAAATTGTACATCATAAAAATTAAAACTTTTGTGTAGTAAAGGACATTATGAATACAGTGAAAAGCAAATCTACAGAACAGAAAATAATATTTCCATATTATATATCTGACTTAGTTTAGTATTCAGACAATATGCATAACTGTTACAACTCAACAACCAAAAAACCTAAAACAATTAAAAAATGAGCAATGGGCTTGAACAGACATTTCTCTAGCGAAAATACTCAAATAACCTGCAAGTATGTGAAAAGATATTTAACTTATTTAGTCATTAAAAAAATGAAAATGAAAATCACGAAATACCACATCACACCCACTAGTAATCAATAATAATAATAATGGAAAATAACAAGTGTTGGAATGTGGATACATGAAAACCATTATACATTACTGGTACGAATGTATAATAGTACAATTGCTGTAGAAAGTTTAGTGGTTTCTCAAAAAGTTAAGCATAGAACTACCATACTTTCCAGAAATGTACTTCTAACTATATACCTAAGAGAAATGAAACACATGCCCATATAGAAATTAGAACATTAATATGAATGTGTATAGTAGTATTATTCGTAATAGCCAAAAATTACAAACAACCCAAGTGTCCATTAATGCATGAATGGATTAACAAACTATGGCATATACACACAAGAAATATTATTCAGCCATAAAAATAAATTAAGTAATTTTTTTTTTTTTGAGATGGAATTTCACTCTGTTGCTTAGGCTGGAGTGCAGTGGTGCGATTTCCGCTCACTGCAACCTTTGTCTCCCGGGTTCAAAGGATTCTTCTGCCCCAGCCTTCTGAGTAGCTGGGAGTGCAGGCGTGTGTCACCACACCCAGCCAATTTTTTGTATTTTTAGTACAGACGGGGTTTCACCGTGTTAGCCAGAATGGTCTTGATTTCCTGATCTCATGATCCACCTGCCTTGGCCTCCCAAAGTGCTGGGATTACAAACATGAGCCACTGCGCCTGGCCATAAATTAAGTGCTTATACCTGCTACAACTTGTCTAGACTTCAAAAACATTATGCCAAGTGAAAGTTTAAAGGCAGACACAAAATGTAACATATTGTACAATTTCTTTTAAATGATACACCCAACATAGGCAAACTCATCATTACAGAAAGCAGACAGAAGTTGCCAGGGCTAGGGAGAGGAACTGGATGGAGTTTGATTGCAAAATAAGATTGTAAATTATTTGGTGTTGAGATCAGTGGCACGATCTAGTTTTGTGTTTCTCCCCCAGTTATGAGTGCTGTAACTGAATTAAGACTAAGACCTCATAAACTTCCTGAACTGAATTGAACTAAGGCCAAATTGGGCCACAGGAACCTCGTACAAAACTACCGTCAGCCTTTAACTTATATCTTATATAAACTTTAATATACCTTTGGGGATTATATTACTTAATTACTATGTTAAGTTTAAATAAACAACTTAAAACTGCTGATTTGCCTCATTCCTAACTTAAGTCAGTAAACCAAGCATATAGGAGTACCTGCTTTGTAGTAGGCAAGGCACCTAGGAGCTGGGAAGATGAGGGAACATAGGCTGGGAATGCAACCAAGCTTAATTCATGGGTAGCACTTTCATCTCTTTGCACTACAGATCCTGTTCTACCTGCTTCTCTCACTTCCTTACTAGTTACTTCTGAAAGCACGATCTCAATAAATTACATGTGCATGAATCCTCATTTCAGGCTCTGCTTCTAGTTATGCCATTTCAAGTCACTGTGCACATATGTATCCCTAAACTTCTTTGGTCTCCTTTGTGTAACTAGAAGCATTGCAGGGGCATTCACTGAACAAGTGCATTGTTCTCTGAGGAGCACAGCTGGGGATGTGTGAGGGATGAAGGCACACATTGCTTCCTGCAGCTGCTGTTGACACAGGAGGAGAGGTTATATAGATATGGCAAATGAAGTCAAGGCTCAGAAAGCTTAATGGTCTTTTTCTGCGTTGTAACTGTGGTAAATAGTGGGGATGAGATTAAAATGCAGAGATGTTTCAATGCTCATTCCTAGCCTCATTCTACTGTACCATACTGCACCTCACTGCATGCTTCAATTACAGCTAATTAGAACTGACCTAGGGAATACCGTAGGCTTAAAACCAGCCCCCGCAGGTGTTTTCTTTTGTACAGGACTCTGAAAAAACATGTGATTCTTTTTAAATGCAAGGTGGCTTGATTCTATTTTCTCTGACACTCATACATCCCTGATTTATCTCTTGCCTCTTCTCCAAAATTCATATCCCAAGTCTTCACACCATCCATGTAAATAATTGAGCAATTGCAGATGGCTTTCCTTTAAAATATTGAATCACAATTTACACTCAGATTGTAGATAAACAATATAGGGCAGAGTTCAGTTCAGGCACCTCTTCTCCTTGTGTCAATGGCAACTACAGGAAGCAACTTCTGCCTTTATACCTCACACATCGCCAGCTGTTCTTCTCAGAGAACAATGCAGCTGTTCAATGAGTGCCCTTGCAATGTTCCTTGTTACACAAGAAGAATCCTGGCACAAGAGGCTGTCTATGCTTCATTCCAGAATATGGGAAGAGAATATTTTCAGTTTGGCTATTTTGCCAGATACTTCACAGAGATCCTCAGCTCTAGCCACAAATTCCAGCATGCAATATTTCACAAGTTGCAAGAAAAGCCAGGCAGAACCATACTACCTTGGCAGTCCCTTGAACAAAGACTGAATATAATGATATGAATTGGCTGTACTCACCACAGTAAACTCTTTCTCGTTTGCAAACACTTCTTCTCTCAAGCAAAATGACATTCACTTTCAGAGTAGTGCCCCTGAAACAATTCATAAAGGGAAAAGGTTGAGTTAAAGATAGACCATTGTCAGCAAGGTGTACTTTCTCTTTATTTAAATGGAGAAAACAAGAAACAAATCAGCTCCATTCTGATTCCTCCAGAGCAGCCCAAATGCAGCTATAGCGTTGATTGGAAAAGTTTCTTTTAAAACAAGGGGCAAAAAGATGCATTTCCATTTTTGTCCTCTGAAGCTCACAGATTACTATTTTATTTTTATTATTGACTAAGTCTCGCTTCTATTTGTCAAGGGTCTTAGGAGTAATGTACCGTGGCCATGCCAAGCCTGCTCTTACCTCACAGTGTTCCTTCTGACTGCAATGCTCTTCCCTCCAGGCTCATTTCTGCAGAGTCAATTTTCTTACCTCCTTCACACCTGTGTTCAAATTTTATTTGCTCAATGAAGCCTACCCCCTTTCTATTGAATTCTGCCTCTCTGCTTCCCTCTGGCATTTAATTACTCTTCATCAAGCTCTACTGTGGACCTTCCTTGGATTCATTGTTTTCTAATATGCTGTTTAGATTATTTATCTTGCTTGTTGTTGATAATCTGTTTCTCTTACATTAGCATGTAAGCTCCTAAAAGACAAGCTCCCTGTTTTATTTGTTCTATGTAGTACATGTCAGTATGTGCTGCTCTGACACCCTCTTGCCTCCCCCTATATCTTTATGGCTAAAGCACTCATTCCCCAGCTTCTGGGAATGATGGAAGCTGACAGTTCAAGAGATTCTCTCTCGGATCTGCTCTCTGTATGAGAGCTTCATTTTGTCCAATGTCATGCTCTTCCCTAAGAACATACCATGTTCAGTGACTTCTGGATGCAAAAGTACAAAGGCTCAAATTTGTTACCTCCATTTGGGACAACTCTCACGGTCATCCAAGTTCCACAGCTCTGTGGCAGGTAAGCTGAGGCCTCTGCTGCAACTGCTCCATGGACCAGCTTCTCTCAATCTTAGTTCCCTTCCTTCCACAGGTGTCAGTCCTAAGAACATGACCCCCACCCCCAAACTTCCTGCTCCTCTAACATTTATTTCAGTCAATTTCCCAAGCATCTACAAGAGTATCTGGCAGGACATAGCTGCCTAATAAATACTGAATGTGTGAATGAATGTAAATACAAAAACAACTTATTCATACAAAATCTCAATGTTGGCTGGGTGTGGTGACTCACCTGTAATTCCAGAAATTTTGGAGGCCAAGGCAGGGGAATCACAAGGTCAGAAGTTCAAGACCAGCCTGACCAGCGTGGTGAAACCTTGTCTCTCCTAAAAATATAAAAATTAGCCGGGCGTGGTGGCGCATGCGTGTAATCCCAGCTACTCAGGAGGCTGAGGCAGGAGAATTACTTGAACCTGGGAGGCGGAGGTTGCAGTGAGCTGAGATCATACCACTGCACTCCAGCCTGGGCAACAGAGCAAGACTCCACCTAAAAAAAAAAAAGCAAAAAAACAAAACAACAACAACAACAAAAAAAAACTCACTGTTGACAACCAACATATCTTTGCATACCTACTTACAGGTCAGATAGGAATTTTCTGGTGAGGCATTTTTCCATTTTTCCACTTAACAATATTTATTAAGTATCTTATGCATCTGGTGAAGATATACCAGTGAATGAAAGCGACAAAATATTTTCTTCATGAATCTAAGATTCTCACAGTGGAGTCACAAAATATGCAAACAAAAACTGTATATAATGGGATATTGGTTAGTGACAAGAGCTCTGAGGACAAATAAAGCAAGAGGGGGGATGTCATAGAATGAGGTGGTGAGAATGAGTGATCCTTGAAACTGGGGAGTCAGATAGGCCCTTCTGAGAACTTGGCGTTTTATTCTAAGTGTGATGGGATGACACTGAAAGTTTTTGAGCAGGGAGGGGGCATGAATAGGCTTATGATTTTAAAGGAATCCCATTCTCTGCTTCTGGCAATTTGGGATACGTACCAACATCCTGCCAAGTTTCTCCATCGCATGCACAGTAGTTGCTCAGTGGAAATTCACAGGGTAATGTCCCTTGCTGCCACTATTCAGCACTTTCAACTGTCACAGAAACCTTAAATACATTGAATTCTGAGTCACTTTTGGATTAACCAACATATTTCTAGAGCCCACTATGTATCAGGGACAGGCCTTATTTAATCCTCATAATCTTTAGAAGTCGACATTATGATCTCCTTTTGCAGATGAGCACACTGACATTCACAGAAGCTGAATGACTTACCCAGTTTGCACAGCTATGTGACAGAGATGGTATTGAACCATGTCCTCATTCTATATCTTATACTTTTTTTTAACTTTTTTTTTTTTAGACGGAGCCTCACTCTGTCACCCAGGCTGGAGTGCAGTGGTACGATCTCGGCTCACTGCAGCCCCTGCCTCCCGGGTTCAAGCAATTCTCCTGCCTTAGCCTCCTGAGCAGCTGGAATTACAGGTGCCCGCCATGACGCCCAGCTCATTTTTGAATTTTTAGTAGAAACGAGGTTTCACCATGTAGGCCAGGCTGGTCTCGAACTCCTGACCTCAAATGATCTGCCTGCCTCAGCCTCCCAAAGTGCTGAGATTACAGGTGTGAGCCACCATGCCTGGACATATACATTTTATACAAATGTACATACATGTTATACATTTTATACAAAACCTGCCACATGTATTTGCTCTCCTCTTTTATAGTCTGAGATGGGGTAGAAGGTAATATGAGAAATGATCATTCATTGTGTGCAGTGTTAAGAAACTTAGATACAGCATTTGAATTGGCCCCCAAACAACTTTATGAGTAGGTATTACGGTCCCCATTTTATAGATGAAGACATTGCGATATAAAACCGTGCATTCAATGTGTGGTTTATTGACAGGCATCATCAGTACCACCTGGGAGCTTGTTAAAAATGAAGAATCTGGAGTCTCAACCTATAAAACAGAAATGATAACAGCTTTTTTATACATTAGTGCTTTCAGTTTTCACTGTATCACTGGACAAGAAATTTATGTTCTCTTTACAAATGCAGATTATAATTCAGGTCTACTAACATTTTATTAGCCAAAGCAGGTCACCCAGCCAAGCCCAACATCAATGCCTGTATACATTCTCTGCCCACTGAAAAAGAGAGAGAAGAGAATAGTTGCTAAGTGCTAAAAACAAACTGTCATAGAGGTTATTAATTAATTGTGGTCATTTTTCTTTAACTAGCTTTCTTAATGTGTAATAAAGGTCTTTGTAACTGTTCTGTAGGGTATTCTACCAAATTTAACAGTTTATCAAAGAATCATTTTAAAAAAAAATAGGTGCAATGCCATCTCTGGACGAAATTCTGACAATTTTCTATAATTTTCTATATCTTTTCTACAATTTTCTATATCTTCTATCCCCAGACAGGCTTTAGCATAAAATGGCATCTCAGACAGCTGCCTGGATGGACCACCCATTAATCCAGCTCTGTTCCTATTCTAAGGGAAGATTAAAGGCTCTTGGCCAATAGATTAATGATTGTACATTAAATCAGTTGGACTCCTTGCCACGTTTTCTTTCTATGAAGTGTGTTAACTTTTAGAAAATGTATTGAACTATAAACTAACCCCAGTCAAGAAAGTGAATATTACCAGAATAATGAAAACCCTCCTCTCAGTCTCTCTTCCTGTCACTATGCCCTAAACAGTATCACTACCTCTACTCTGGTTAACACAAATTGTTTTTGCCTTTTTCTGTGCTTTAGACAAAAGGAGACACGTACTGTGTGGTCTTGTCTTACTTCTTTCACTTAACATGCTTGTGAGATTCATCTGTATTTTGGCATATAGTTGTAGATTATTACTTCTCATTTCATATAGCATTAATGTATCTGTATGTTTTATGTAAATATGGACAATTTGGAAACTTGTACTAGTTTTTAGCCATTAGGAACAATACTGCTATGAATATTCTACATCTTTTGTTGAACTTACAGACACATTTCCTCTGGGTATACACCAATGAGTAGACTTGCTGGGTATAGGATTTGTATATGTTCAGTGTTAGTAGAATCTTCTAGCTTGTTTTAAGAGTCTATTTTTAAGTTTAATAAGAGAGTGACGTAGACTTAGTCATAGGTACATGTGGCTACACTTTGCTTATAACTTAGTGATTTTCCACTTAAAACTGAACAAGTCTATCTCTGGGCCTAAGCTATTCTTTAGTTGCAAATTAGGCAGTTTTGAAAGCTGCACTAACTTCTTCAGCTCCTTGGGGTTCTATCCAGTGAATTACTCACAGATTGGTAAGAGATGAAGGTTCTTGCCACCAACATGATCATGCACGGAGAAAGTTCCTAACACACAATCGCCCAGTATTCCTCTGAGAGTTTATAATGTGTCTGGAAAATTGCTATTCTTTTAGGGTCCCAGTGATGCTGCAGAGAGGGCCAAACCTTGTTCAAGGGCTGTGCTAATGAGATGAGGCTCTGCCAGGGGATGAGGGGGACTGTCTCCTTCCTGATGTTTGCATGCACTCCTCTTTGTCAAGGGAGATAATCTTAGGCATTAGAACACGGAGAAAAACAAAGCCTTTGGAAGAAGGAGATAGATAAAGAGAAAGATGCTCTGCTTCTATCTAAAAGCCCTATTTCACCATTCCTTATGGCTCCAAGATAAAGTACCTGCCCACCCTGAGAGTCAGATTCTTTTTTGCTCAGAGTCTCTCATCAGTTACAAAGGACACATTTATCCAAGATAATCTAGAATAGAGAGAGAACAAATATTGAGTTGGGGGGGAGGGTCACCCTTCAAAGGGCATTATCTGTCAGATGGAGGTTACCGATAGAAAGAAAAGACAAGACGTTCAGAGGAAAACGTCATCACATGACCTGATATCAGATTGAGTTTTTATGCTTTTTCTGCTGTTCGTTTTTGTTTCCATGCGAGTACAAAAGTCATTCAGAGAGCTTCCTTCACAGAGTGTCCACTGTGGTAGAGAAGATGTAGAAAATTTACAGGAAACGAGATGTAAATAAAGTACAAATTATGAAGCCGAGTGATGTGTAAGAATATAAGAAAGCGAGTGTTTTCGACCTTGCAAATTATTCAACAGAGGGGTAGCAAATTTGGCATTGAAATAGCCCAAAGGCACAGCTATATCTTAATGTATATGTTTAAATAAACATTTAAGTATGGCTTTTAATACAGCTGTTTTATTACGTATGGAAAACAGACTCTCTAGGAGTAGTGGTCAGGGTTCCAGAAGGAATTAGTTGCACACTGAAGTGGGGAAATTGAGGACAGTTAAAGGAACATGTTTACAAAGTTGTAGGCATGATGAAGAGAAACAAACAAGGAACTGTGAAGCCTCTGGAGCTAGCCGTGGTGAGGGGCTCTTTATTACCCCTATGATGGAATGGGCTAGGGGAGGAAATAACGACCAGCACCCAGGAGCTGTGGCTGGAGGTAAAGAATCTCAGCCAATTTGCAGTAACCTGGCACAGGGGAGCCAAATCGCACGTTCCTCCCTCCTTCCAATCTCCCCTTGAATGAATCCACCTGAAAACCAGGAGGCTTGGGGCCCATTGATTCAGCCAGTGAAGATCTTCCTTGACCTCAGGTGAAAGAGAGATCGGCAAGAGGAGATCCATCCTATCAATAGTTACATTTCTCAACAAATGAAACAAAGTTCTTCATGTAGATCATGTTTTTAAAAAAGCATACCTATTTTACTGTTATTATTTAATGTTCATTAAGCACTTCTGGCTCATTAAGCATTCATTAATTAGGGTCTAATTCTGCATGCTTCTTTTCGCAGCTATAAAAATCAGCAGGTTTATTATTTTTTTCAGCTGCTTTTATCTGGCTAAAATTTTCTTTTTCAACAAATGGTAGCGGGTTATGTAAAAACTCTGAAAAAATATCAACAATCTGCTTCAAAAGGTGAATACAAAATTTACTGAAGCATCTATAATTATATTAGGATTTTACAGAGAAGATGTTATCTTTTAGCTCCATAACTATATTTAGAGGCTAAATTACCTGGTTATATCCCGTTTAGTCTCCACTATTGATTTAGAAATTCATGCAACTATTTATTCTCCTGCTCACTGGAAAAGACTACTTACCATAGGAACCCCTGCATTAGCATTCAGCTTCTTGGTTACAGAGCACCTTCCTAAGGAGTAGGTACCTCAGTGTGCAAAGTGAACCTAATTTTTTATTAAATATAATTTTAAGGGAGAAGGCAGTTGCATATAAACTCATAACAAAGAGAGCAACCTAAACTGGAAACTAGCAATTGTTGAAGGCTCTTTTGCAATTATTTAATCTGTGTGTGTTTCCTGACTCTGGGCATGCATTCTGCTCCTTTTGCACATTTGTAAGCCAAGATGCATGGGAAATAAAATATTATGCGCAACCCACACCCTACATAGGAAGCTTGCTGTTTTCTGTGGGAAGTTTTAACTTAGGTCCCCTTTACCTTAGAATTATTTTTCTTTCTTTGAAGAAGGCAGATTCTTGGTTGTGCCACTCAAATTTTCAAAGTAAAAATATTTGGTCTGATTTTCCAATGTATTTCCTTGATGTTGATCAAGTGTCTGAAACATTAGTGACTGTTTTCACCTTGTACAGTGAAGTGAGACAGCATTTTAATTACGGAAGAAAAAACTGACCTGTGCTCAAAAGCTCAAAGCTTTAGTGATGGAGCTCAGAGATTGAGGCCAGGAAGTCATGATTTGTGCATCAGTGATCAAATTATCTGAGCTGTTTGTAGAGATGTAAAAAATGGCTTCCCCTACCCTTCTAGATTCTTTGGTTGGGTTGCAAATTAAATCAACATAAGGCAAAGTCACAGGAGAAAAAAAATAATTATATATGTAGGCACTGGAGTCCCAAAAAATATGAGACTCAAAGATTGGTCAGATGATTGAAGCTTATATAGTTTCCTGAGCTACAGAAAAAAATTAGTACTTAGGGCTACTTGGGGGTGATGCCCACACAAATTAAAAGAGGATGACAATAAAAAATGTATGATGAGTAGAGGTGGTCTTGTTATGCAGATAAAGTTTCTCAGGTAACAAAAGTTGTCTGGGAGAAACTCTCAGATAATAGGTAATAGTCTGGGCATGAGTCAACGTCTAGTCTCCTCTCTTGTGATTTGAGTCCATCTTCGTTGGTTGATAAGATTACGGGGGCAGGGATTCTTGACAATCGAGTCTCTTTTGAACAATCTCTTCCTTAGACAGATGCAGGAAGTTCAGAAAAGCCCTTATTTGCATTTCCTGTTCCCCAAATGCACTTGATATGTTGCTATTCCCCAAATGCCTATTAGTATGTTGAAATAATCAGCAAACCAAAGCCACAGATTTTGGGGTGGCATCCTGAATCTCCCCACCTTTGTGGACCACTGATTTAAAAAAGGTAGTTCTGGCCGGGCGTGGTGGCTCACGACTGTAATCCCAGCACTTTGGGAGGCCAAGGTGGGTGAATCACTTGAGGTCAGGAGTTTGAGACCAACCTGAACAACATGGTGAAACTCATCTCTACTAAAAATACAAAAATTAGCTGGGCGTGGTGGCGGGCCCCTGGAGGCTGAGGCAGGAGAATCGCTTGAACCTGGGAAGTGGAGGTTGCAGTGAGTCAAGACAGTGCCACTGCACTCCAGCTTGGGTGACAAAAACAAGACTCTGCCAAAAAAAAGAAAAAAAAGATTATACTGAAAGTTATCTGATGCACTGTTTCAGCTCTAGAAAAGGTTTTACCCCACAGAGACAATTGCTGAACAGAAAAAATAAAATAAATGCTGGTGCTCAGTTACCTCAGGGGATCTGGCAGATGGTAGTAGTTAAGAGAGAGAAGTCAGATGTTTTATCTAGGGAATCGTATTGGAGAAAGAGGGCTGAAGGATGGGATTGAAGTTTGTGTACAGGTAGAAGCTCTTTCTCCCGTATGCTTTATGTCCAGAGCCTGCCTGGACCTCATGAAGCAGGCAAGAGGCTTCAGTAAGAACACCATTCCTGACTGAAGCCAGAGCAATATGCTGGGTTTCCCATATATATTTTTATCCTGGACACTTTTCCCCAAGGATATGTCCTGGGCTGTTCCTTCAAATTAAATCGCCCTCTTTTATCCTTGATCAAAAGTGAGAATCTGGGCCCTTGACAGATATATACCTATTTTTTTTTTTTTTGAGATGTAGCCTAGCAAGGAGGGACCTCATCTTCTGAGGAGACCTCAGCACTGATGAGTACTGACTGAGAGAGAATCGTCAAGTTTCACTCAGTTGAACGAGACAGGATGAGAAATCCACTCACAAGTGGATCCAGGCCTTCTGCAGTTATCAGGGGCATGTGGTATCAAACAAAAGAATGAGCAATTTATGAGTGACTGAAATATTAGTATTGTCAATATTATTTTTAGTTGTTATTATTGTTACACAGTTCTTACTAGCTTCTTTAGACCAATGGTATTCAAACTTTAATGTACACCATCATTGCTTGGAGAGCTAGTAATTCTGGAGATTCAAGAGCTCCATTTCCAGTGATTTGGTGTTGAGCAAAACCTGGGAATTTGCAACAAGCTCTTGGGTGATGCCATTGTGATGATTGGGAACCACAGTTTGAGGAGCACTACGGCATTCATCTGTTGAGCAGTGGTTGGGACCTGGAGTCTGTTTTAAAAGGCATCTAGGTGATAACCAATTCTCACTAAAGTTTGAGAAGCGCTGTTTTAAACCACCAGTTCTCAGACTTAGCTAAACACTGGACCCACCTGAGCAATTGCTTAAAGAATGCCAATGCCTGGCTCTCGCCAGACCGATTCTGATGAAATTGGAGTGGGAAGCAGCCTGACATGGGGATTATTTGAAGCTCCCAAGATCACTGTAATGGGCAGCCAAGGTTGAAAACCATTTCTTAGACCATATCCTCATGCCTGAATTGCAAGACTACACGATCTGCAATTTGTACTTCCCAGTATGTCACTATGGTAGAAAAAAAGATGGGTAAAATTCTAGCATCTGAAAGGAAATAAGCTTTGCCAGCCTTGCGTGAATTTGATCCCAGCTTATCTTACACATTGTACAGACTGTGAGTAATGAAAGGCTCGATTCGAAAGAGCTGGGAGTGAGTCAGCCGGAAGAGGTAGAAATTTGGGCAAAAGAGCAAGTTCTATAAATCTGTAGAAGTGAAACCCATTTAGTTACCTCCAAAGGGCCAAATGTGCTATTTAAAATGCTCCAATAGAGCATTGAATTTCACAGCTGTCTGTAGCTTTGAGGCCAAATTCTCATTCCCTAAAGTTAGAAAACAGAACTAGGAGCAGTACCAAAAAGCCACACATACTACTGAGATATTAATTAAGCCCCAAAGACTTCAAGGACCCCTGTTTGGTCTTCCTAAATGCACTATTCTTTGCCAACGGATGCAAACAGATTTCTCTTGACCTTCCCCATATTTGACCCAGATCTCTAACTATTATTACCATAAAAAGATGTCACATTTTAAATTCCAGATAATAGATTCCTCAAAAATGAACCCACATATTTTTGTTCTTTCCCAAAAATCTTGAATTGTTTTCTGTTTGTATTAAAGTCTCTTATAGGAATGTATTAAACAACAACAAAACAAAACAAAACAAAACAAAAACTAAGCTAGATTCCTGTTTGGAAATCCAGCAAATATTTTAGGCACAAAATGTAGGTATTTTGCCAAGTCAGAGCACTGGATGGAGAGTCAGAAACACAGGATCCTTGTCCTGGTTTTGTACCTTACTTTGTGACTTTGAGAAAGTTGTTGAACTCATCTGGGCCTCATTTTCATATGTGTCAAATGGCAATGATATCTCAGGTTTCCTTTTGACTTTAATGTAAAAGAATCTTAGTAGGACATGGGAATCTGAAGAAGTCTTTGTGATTGCAATCTATTGCAAATCTATTGTGTTTGGTTGCAAACTTTCAACTGAAACACTGAGTGGATTGTTGCCTTTGCAATGTCAAAGCTTTAGTGCTGCCCTCTCTTCCTTTCTTTCCTGCTGTATAATGGCTGTTCTTTTTTATTGATATAATTTAAGAGACTGGAAAAAGTCAACAATATTTGCCAACTAATTCCTCTTAAGGTGACAGAAGAAACTATTTTTTCCTATGATCTGCTTTCAAATCACTCTCACCTGCTGTGAATCTCCTCTTTACACACAGTTATCAGTTGAAGATTTCTCCCTCAGTGGGTTTATACTTAGCTACCCTTTTGAAATGAGGTGCCATTTACGTTATTGGTTCTAGGAAAATGCAGGCTATTTTAAGGCCCATTTTTGCTTCTTTCTGATTGGAATGGAAGGGGAGGAGGAGAAGGGACAGCTTCTCTAATTTGCTGGTGAATTGAAAAATACTCCAAAGACCCTTATTCAGTCTTCCTGAGTAGATCTGCCTTTGCCAAGGGATACAAATACATTTATTTTAACTTTGCCAGCCATTGTATCAATGACTAATTTGGGACCATATTTTTAAAATTGTCAAAATTTAAGTCACTGAAGGGAACAGATTCAGCCAAAGCTGGCATTGGCATTAATGTTAGACATTGATAGTGACTGGATTAGTTTTAAGTGGTTATATGGAAGGAGTTACCCATGGTACCTAAGAAGGTACCTAAGAAGGTACCAAAGGGAAGAAAACAAAGCAGAAAGAAGATAGAGTTCTGGAATTCAAGAAATCTGGTCTTGAGTTTTGATCATCAATTAACCAGCTATGAGTATTTGGAACAATTTTTCAATAGCTTAATGTGTAAAATGGACCTAGACAAGTGCTACTTGAACTTTAATGTGTATTTAAATTTTCTGGAATGTAGTTAAAAGGCAGATTTAAAGTAGATCTATGGGTGAAGTCTGAGATCCTGCACTTGTAACATCTTTTAGATGATGTAGATGCTGCAAGTCAGAGGACCACCCTCAGAGTAGTCTCCCCATTGGATAATTCTTCGCCTGCTACCTTCCAGATCTAGAAGTAGATAACTAAGTATGTTAATAAATAACACTCTTAAACTATTCTGATGAGATCTATTAGGTAAGATGCTGAAGTCCACATTTTATAAATTAGCATGTGAATGTGGAAGGGTACCTAAGTGGATTCCTTACAATTTCACACCCACTGCAGGAAAAAATGTCAATCACAGAAGTAAGATCTGTTGGAGAAATGGTCCTTCTGGTTATTTTTCCAAATTATTATTCATTGCTTATTGGTTACCTCCTAATCCCACTTTAAAATTACCCAGAAGAAACCTATAATGAGGTTTCTCATTTTGTCTATCAGCCAGAGAATTATGCTTTTTAAGTTTTTCTTAAATGTATGGTATATAAAAGATTGGTTATGTTACTAATAAATTTTTAAATTGTCAACCTAGTAATCTTCTTTGAAACAGTTTGTATTGTAGCATAAATTACTAATGTTCATCCTAAGACTGAATCTACATTCTAGCTAGTTACACAGACTATTAATGCATATTTGCATGGTACTGATGAGAAACTCTCCATTGAAATCATAAACAGAATTAGTGTAGACAAATCAACAAGCCTTTGTAGTTTATCTCATATGTGTGGGTTGGTTTGTACATCCCAAAACACACTTATAACATTAATAAACATGATGGTTAAAATATAAGTATGAATGTAAATTTGGCTTTCTGCTGTTTTATGTTTAACTGGGTAGATTTTATGAGGTTTCAGAGCATTCAGGTTTTCACTCAGAAATGTAGTCACTTGTGACAGGATGCAGCTTACTGGCAGTAACAGCCAGAACAAGCTGCTCAGCTCTCCTTCTGAGGAAGTCATTTTCAGATTTCATTCCCCAAAGACTAAACCAGCAGCAAAGTCAAAGATGTGGCCTCCTTACAGCGCATGCTTAGGCCACTCTCACTTTGATGAAATAGTAAGAGGTGAACAGGGCAGCCGTGCTTCTATTTCACACAAGAAAACAAAAAAGTAGAGGAGAGAATTTTATTTACAGTGAACATCAATGCCTCCTGTTAAGTGTCAAAAAAGTTTCTTCATAGAATATGAATCTTTTGAAGATATTTTAAAAAAAACAACAACTTTACTTCTTCCTCACTGCACAAAATAGAAAACATTCTTAGGGTTCTTATCTCAAGTACTATGTTATAATAATTCTACTAAAATTCAAGCTCACATGAATTGCTATATGGTGCCAAATTAATCATAAAAGCAATGAATTTGGCATCAGATTATATTGAATTGAAACATGACTTTGAACCAGTCAGGGTTCTCCGAGACTCAATGTTTTTTTCTTCAAAATATTGGTTTCAGTATTCACTAAGGTCCTACCTGCCCTGAAGTTCTTTGATCAGTTTTTCAATGATATTTTAGTGTTCTCATGTTTATTTGTAAATTTCGAAATATGCTTACTGCTCTTCTTCACATATATTGTTTTTCTTATTTAATATTTTTCATAACTTGGCTATTCCTTTGATAAAAGTCCAGTATATAGTTTCCTGTTTGATATTAGGGTCTCAGAACTGAATAAAACTCTTGTGGTCCAGGATGCAGAAGAGGGCTCCAGGGGAGTAGACAGATGGGGAAAGGTAATGTGTGTGTGCTCTTTCTAGCTGGTGTCTTGCTGAGTTTGTCTTGTTAGGAAGCTGTGCTCTTGGGCGGAGTTTCAAATTGGCCATAGATAATTGTTTTCTAAGAGCCATTTTTAGATGGTTAGCCATTGGCTCAGAGAGGTGCTCAATGAGGAAATGAAGTTGGTGGTATGTTGGGGCTGGCTCAGCTCCTACAGTGCTGCAACATCAATCATGCCCTTCTACTCAGCCCCATATTCAGTGACTTCATATCTGTAGCTTGAAATGGGTTACAATGGGAATATTTACATCTCGGAATTAGCAAATGCTACAAATCAAGATCTTTATTGTAGTCAGTTGTTAACAATTTACAAATATTACGACTGGGTATCCTACAATAAACACACACATTCAGAATTTGTAAGTGTCTTTTCATCAAGGCCAAGAATGGGACTAGAACTTCCTTCTCCCAAATGTCCACATTTTATGATTTATTCCCCAATCTAGGCTGTCTACTCAGTTAATTTTTTAAGTCTGAAAAAATGTATTATTATTTTTTATAATTATTAAAAGATTACATATTCCTAATGCATTAAAATGAATTATAAATGGAAGATACAAAATAATTAGCCATAATTGCATAATTTAAATTATTACTATTAGTAATATTGTAGTAGTATATTACTATCAGTATAATTTTTCCTATAAGCAATCCTATGAAAATTGAACACAGGTAATTTGCTTAACCATTCTTCTGTGACTTAGGTTTCTTCCCAATTTGCTATTATAAATAATACTGTGTTGAGCAACTTGACACAATTTAAATAGAATAGAAAGACTGTGAAGTGGAAATATAGAATGTTTGCTTGAGCCCTAGACCCCTTGAATTGTTGATAAGGTAGGCGAGAAGATGGCATGAACAGTTTAATCATGGCCAAGAAAAATTCAGCTGTCCACAGAGTAGTTTGGAGAACCTGGTGATTTATGGAAGTCCTCTAAGTACCAACTGAATGGTGTATGTGGGTGTGTTGTGATGTTCTGCCAGGTGGTTTTGAAAAGAGCTTTCCAAGGTTTAAATCAACCCTATCATCAGAATCAGGGCAAATGCCAGCTATTTTTTTCATACCCTAATTCTGGACCTGATTGGAAACACCTGTTAGGAATATTTGTTGTTTGATGCATATTGAGTCAAGCAACATGGTCACAGAGATTTTGGTGACAGCAAACGTAGAGCCTTGTGTTGGTGGGTGAGGCAAAAAGTTTCTGTGAAGCCTTGTTTGCCAAATCCACCTCCAGATTGCTGGGCCGGCATGTTCCTGAACCTACCGCCCAGGCAGCAAAGCAAGCCAGCGAATCTGGTGCATTGTGTTCCCTGATAGCTGTGCTTTGAATGGATTTGTGTATTCCTCCACCTGCTCTGTTCACCCAAGTGAAGGTTCTATATTTGAATGCATTGGTTCTGAATTTTTTAAATTCTTCATTTAATTTGATTCACCAGACATTTAATGTACAAATGTCCACTGAAAGGTAGGCTGCTTAGAACGTTGAGGAAGATACTGCCCACACTTTTTGAGACTGGCAGTCTAATAGAGGAGATAAGAGGTATTAAAATGCCCAGAGTAGAAGGTACACGGGGTGGAGGCTATCATAAGAATTATCACTAAGATATGAGAACAGAGGAAAAAAAGAGATAAATCTGAGTGAGGAGATGTGAAACAATGCTTTCATCATAGTAGTGGCATGGGTAATTTTTCAACCTGTAAACATAGAATAAAGAAATGCTAGGGAGAGAGAGTTTCATGAGCAAACAGGAAGCTAATAACAATTGCTCATTCCTAAGATCTGTTTTTTACTTACAACACTTCTGACACCAAATGTGTGGGTTTTCCACACCAAGCAATTCTCTTGCAGATACCAACTGTTTTCTACATTTTATTTCATTCTGAGCCTAATTACCTGGAGTTAGTACAGATTCCACATGTTAAGGGCTCAGTTCCACAAGATTGCCCTCCTGCTTCAGACCAATTGTAAATAGTGGGTCCCTACCCACACTTCTAACTTGGCTACAGGTTGTGGGTTCCCACAGCCCTCTTCTCAGGCTTTATAATTTGCTACAACAGCTCACAGAACTTAGGGCAACACCAATGTTTGCCAGTTTATTATAAACAATATTAAAATGAGTTGCCAGATGACAAGGTATATAGGGTGGGGAAGGGTCCCTCAATCCGGAAGCTTTTGTCCTTGTGGAGTTGGGGTGCACCACCTCCCAGCACACCAATCCAGAAGCTAATCAAATCTTATTATTCAAGAATTTTCATAGACTTTAATCTCCAGCTCCCCCATCCTTCCCAGAGGTTGGCAGGTGGAGATAAAATTTTCATTCTTCTAATCACTTGGCCTTTCTGGTAGCCATTTCCATCCTGAGACTATCTAGGGTACCAGCCATAAGTCACCTCATTAGCGTAAACTCAGGTGTGATCAAAAGGAGATCTTTATGAATAAAAATAAACATTCCTATCATTCAGCAAATTCCCGGGGTTTTAAGAGTTCTGTGTCAAGATCAAGTCGTAAGGACTAAATATATTTCTTTTTTGGTGGGGAGATGGAGTCTCGCTCTGTTGCCAGGCTGGAGGACAGTGACACGATCTTGGCTTACTGCAACCAATCTCTACCTCCTGGGTTCAAACGATTCTCCTGCCTCAGCCTCCCGAGTAGCTGGGACTACAGGCTCGTGCCACCATGCCCAGCTACTTTTTGTATTTTTAGTAGAGATGGGGTTTTACCATGTTGACCAGGATGTTCTCGATCTCTTGATCTTGTGCTCCACCCACCTTGGCCTCCCAAAGTGCTGGGATTAAAGCACCGCACCCGGCCGACTAAATATACTTCTTATGACATCACATTTACAATGTCATGATGCTTCTTGATAAAGAGCTTTCACATATGTTATCACAGTTAAGGTAAGAGTAGAAAATATGCTGAACTGGCTGAGCTTAGGTTTGAGGGACAGAGGTGGGACTGTGTCTGGGATAGTTCGTGGTTGCTACACCACAGACAGTATGCTAATTTGGATTCTCTCAAGAGCAGATCTCAAGATAAAGATTTAAAATAGTCGATTTGGGAAATAATCCCAGAAAGTAGGGTGAGGGAACTGGTGAGTGAGGCAGGGAAGGGAGGAAAGTCAACCAAAGAAGCCCGAGTTAGCAGATTACCCCTAGGGCTAGGACAAGGGTCAGGTGAGGGAAGCTCACCCAGGTTGCTGGATTTATGGGAGTGCCAAACACTCAGTACTCAATATAAACAATATTATAATATACTATTTTAAACCATCAAAATTAACACAAAAAATCCATGATAAACACATTACTAAAATTTTAAGTAAGGATAGGATCTGACAATACCGTGTTGGGCCATATAGAGCCTGAGGAAAAAGACAGCGAAATGTAAGAATTACCTTTTTTTGTATTTTTTAAATAGCGATTTTTTTCCAGAACATGTAAGTAACTGAAAAAGAAATTGTAAAATTTAAAAGTAAAAGTATTAAAACTCACATCATTATTTTAAATTTAAACATTGTATTTATATCAAAAACATTTAATTATACTTTATTGGTTTCCATGGAAGCAAACATGAGTAATATTTTTATTAAAACCATTAGCCATTTAAAAAATACATAAAAACAAGCACACAGAAGCATACATATTTCCTTTTGCCTCAGACTTCAATATGGCGTACATGGCACTGGTTACTACTGTGGGCTTAAACTGCTGGGGATCCTCTGAGAATTCTCCTACTGAGAAGGTAGGAAACTTAGGCATTTATCCACCAACTCCTGCCCCTCATTATTTAGGGTTCTTTCTGTGAGTGTTAACTCTTGGCACTCCCCACCAGGAGGCCAAGACCTGTTGGAAAGGTATTATTGTTGTCTGCTGTTGAGGGCTTGATGAGCATGCAAGAACCATAGGCTTTTACAATGTAGTGCTGCAGAAGCTGCAAGCATTTTGGAGAAGGTGTAGGATAATAATCAGAACTCTAGAAATATTTTTGTGGAGCCAGACACAGTGACTCACCCATGTAATCCCAGCAACCTGGGAAGCAGAGGTGAGAGAATCGCTCAAGGCAAGAGTTTGAGACCAGTCTGGGCAATATTGTGAGTCCCTATCTCACCAAAAAAATAAATAACTTTAAAAATATTTTAATCAACTCACTATGTACAGTGGGTTGGGGAATGAGAGAAGCTGAAAGTAGGAAGGCTGATTTAGAAGCAACTGCAATGCCTCCTTGGGAGAAAATGTGTGCCTGAGCTAGGAGTTATTTATAGAGCCAGAAGGAAAAGAGAAGGGGAAAAAACAGAGCAGGACTTGAGTCATTGTGTTCTGGCCACCAAATAAATGTATAGGCCAAAAGAAAGGAAGATGTGTAGATGAGGTTGTTGTTCCTATTCAGTGACTGAGATAAAGGTGGTTCTGTTTTTAGAGATGAGTACTTGAGAGAAACGGCAAATTTGGTGAGAGAGAGGTTTGTAGTGCAGTTGGGGAAAAGAATTTCAGGTTGGAGTCACATGTCTATGAAGACAAAAGATGATTTGGAGAGCCAGGAAATTACAGAACTCTTTTTGCCTAAGCTGAAATTCATGGTCTAACAGTTGTGGAATATTTACAGTTTTGAAGGAGTTTGACCCCCACCCACCCATCCCGCAACCCCAAGTCAACAGGAAACCATGGGGTTTTGTGGAATAAAATGCTCTGGTTTCCATATCTAAAAGTCAACTATTGGACACTATGAGAAACGGTAGCAGAGGCAGAGTGAAAGTGGAGATTAGATTGGAGGCTGCTGCAGGAGTCCCCGTGAATAAGGACGGTGGTTTGGACAGGTTATGGGTATATGCCATTTCACATTGGCCACTGGCCTTTTAAAATATTTACATTATTGTGCTTATGAGACATCCAAGTGGGGAGATCTTTTAGACATTTGAAACTGCTTGTTTTAGTTCGAGAGAACATTGGTGCAAAATACAAAATTTGGGAAAATGGCGTAATTTGTGCACCATTATCTAGAAGCAGTGGTTACAGATGTGATTCAGGAAATAGAGAAGAAAATATAGCACAGAACCTCAGAGAAGACTATCGTGAGTTGAATTGTGTTCCCCCTCAAAATATGTCCAAGTTCTAACCTCGAATACCTCCGAATACAAGCTCATCTGACAATAAGATCACTGAAGGTGTAACTAGTTAGGATGCGGTCATTCTGGAGTGGGATGGGCCCCTTATTGAGTGGAGACTGGTGTCATTATAAGAAGAGGAAATGTGGACATAGCACAGACCCACGAAAAGATAATATCATGTAGCAACAGAAGCAGAGATGGAAGTGATGCAGCTTCCAGTCAAGGAACATCGGGAGATAGAGCATACCAGCAGAAGCCAGAAAGAGGCAAGGAAGGATTCTCCCCAGATCTCGGAGGGAGCGGCACTGCTGACAGCCTGATTTCAGACTTCTGGCCTCCGCAACTATGAGAGAAATAAATGTCTATTGTTTTCAGCCACTCTGTGGTGCTTGGTTATGGCAGTTCTATGAAACAGACACAAAGATCTAATTTTAGAGGTAAGAGAAAATGTAAACAAATTAGATCAAGAAGGACTGGTGAGAAATACAGAAAAAGAAGCTGGAATGTATAATACTGCAACCACAAAAATTAAGTGTTTTAAGAAAAAGGTGTTGGGGAGGGTAAATGTACCTGAGCAGTGAAGGAGAAGAATTGAGCCAAGGCTCTGTTCATTGTCCACCTTAGCAAGGGTGGGAGAGGCATGGAACCCGGAGGAGGGACAGAGAGGGAAAGGCAAGACTGTGGAGCCCGGGTAGAGTCTCTATATTGAGACATTTGGAGGAGGAGACAAAACAAGAAGAGATGGAGCAAAATATAATAAGGTGATAGTTGAAGGTGCAAGGCTTTATTTATTTTCTTTTCTTTTCTTCTCTGTGTCTTTTTTAAGGATAAGAGAGGCTTACACTTATTAGCTGAAAGAAAGTTTGTAGTTAGACCAGAAATGAAAAAATAGAAGCGATGAAGGGTGTGGGCTTCTAAACAAAGCAGGATGAGATAGGATCAACACTAAGGATGTGAACCAGTTTGAAATCAAGGAAACAGTGATGGATAGAAATGCTGGCCTGGATTACAGCTTTGTGACAAGCCTTCACCAGCTGGCTCAGCTCAAGCCAGTTACTTTGCCTCTCTAAATCTCAGATACGCCAAGTACAATATGCTGTACAGATTAAATGAGACAATGCAGTGTCAAGTTTACCACATTTCCTAAAACATACTAAACAATTAATTTATATACAATATATAAATGTACATATTATATATGAAATATTATTATATGTATATTATATATATTGACTATACTGTAGTAGGAATATTGACATCATGGGACATATTATATTGTATATACATATGTATTATATATACATATATGTATATATTATGTATATATTATTGTATATAAATTTATATATACTAGATATATTTATTAATATATATTTTGAAATATGTTATTCAAATACATATTTGTATATTGTATATAACAGATATTTGAATATACATATATATTTTGAAATATATATTATTCAAATACATATTATGTATACTTATGAACTATTTAAAAATATTTAACATATTATATATTGTATATTATATATGTATATAATATATAATATGTGTAGATATGTGTATATTATGTATAGATGTAATATATGTTATATAATATGCACATTATAGATGATATACAAAATATATAATATGTTCTGTAATTTGAAATATTTTGTATATTATATATAACATACATATTATATATTTGAATAATATATATTTCAAAACAGAGCTTGGCCAATAGATAGTATTCAGCAAAATTACATTTCCTTCATACTCTCATCCCTTTTTGCTGAGACGAAATAGAAACGGGGATTTGGTATATACATAGATAAATTCTGAAGTGAAGGAAGAAATTAGAGGGAAAAATAGTTAGATGACTTATCTTTGGTCGAGAAGTAGAAATTCATGAGCTTCATCCTGGAAAAACCGGTGAAGAATCAGATGAACAGAAAAGATTCAGGACAAACACTGAGTGGAATGAAATGGGGAAAAATAAAATGACACTGAAGCAACCTTAAGAATCCTTGGAATCAGAATGAGACACATTTGTGGATTGTATGGGTTAAACTGACTTTTTCCAATGTAGTGGGAAGCCCCTAAGATGAACCCCAGTGATATTCACTGCCTGCCTGGTATCCACACCCTTGTGTAATTTCCAACTCTCATATGTGGGCTGGACTGACTGACTCACATCTAACAGAATATGGAGCAAGGGATGGGATATCACTTCTAATGTTAGGTCATAAAAGACCATGACTTCTGTCTTGGGTGTTCCCATTCTCACTCTTTTGTCACTTAACCCTTCAAGGAAGCTAGCTGTCTGTCATGAGGCAGCCCTGTGTGTCAGGTCTCCATATGCAAGCCTGGAGCCTGAAAGTCTGAAGTCCTGCTTGCCTCGGCTGAAGTCCCCCACTCACTGCCTGCATTCACCACTGTCCCTGATCTCTCAGTGGAGCTTCCCGCAAGCCCCTCACCAAACCTGCCATCTTAACTAACTCCTCTTATGATAATGTAAATACCTCTCACCCAACCCTGCCATTGTAACTGAACTTGTATACTCCTTGCCCCTACCCCCCACCACTGTAACTGAACTTACTCTGCAACACCCCTGACCCCCAAAAAACTACCCAAACCTATAAAACCAACTCCTATCCCACTGCTCTTTGCTAATGCCCTTTTCGGCCTTAGCCCACCTGCACCCAGATGAATAAACAGCCATGTTGCTCACCCAAAGCCTGTTTGGAAGGTCTCTTCA
Organism: Cacajao melanocephalus; assembly: GCA_963573385.1. NCBI lineage: Eukaryota > Metazoa > Chordata > Mammalia > Primates > Pitheciidae > Cacajao > Cacajao melanocephalus. The sequence continues at coordinate 34,478 of CAUYLG010072099.1, forward strand.
TTCAAAGGGCACGTTTTTCAACACTGTGGAGTGCGTGTGCGGTGAAGGACTCCAGCCCTCAGATGGGACTATAGACCCCAAGGTGGCTTGACTGCAACCCCCGGAGAGACTTCGAGCCAGGGGTATGTGGCTAAATAAGCTCCTCAGATTCCTGAACCACAGAAACCATGAGACAATGTTTGTTGTTTTAAGCTGCTAGGTTTTGGGTAATTTGTTACTCATCACTAGATAACTATAATAATATTCAATATATGAGTATAATAATATACTCATTATATGAGTATATTTGGGGATTGGGGATTGGGGATCAGGTAGCTGGGGCAGAGAAAAGACAATTTTTCCAGGGTCTTTCAGAAGTTCAGTGTCCTTTCCTATAAAATGTACCAACTTTTTCCTGGTGAAAGGACATTTATGAAGTTCAAGGGCATTAGCTCCCCTGAACTTGTGAAGGAAAGGGTTGTAACTGTCAGCTTTTACCCCATTTGAAATTGTCAGTGTCCCGTTGCCTGCTGAGTGTGATAATCTCAGAAGCCCTGAGGCTGCTGTCCACATTTAAGATAGCTCACTATTCATCCACCAGCAGGAACTATTTCTACCCAGATGTGCCTCTTAGCTGGAGTGTTCACAGATACCCATTTGTCTAATTCATTAGTGACTGTAATATACGAATTTTCTGGAAATGACACATTGGGGTTAAGTGGAGAGTTCATTTAAAGGTCAGTTCACAGTTTATATCTTAAAGGGATGGCCTCCCCTTAGGCTGGAACCCGTAAACATGTGCGCATTTTGCGCTTCAGGATTCCTGGAGATTGTGGAATGTGACTGTCATAAACCAGATTAATATATAGGCAAGGTGGCATATTTTGATAACTAATTCATTTCTCATGGGGTTTGATTTACCACTGTCTTGAACTGAGGGTAGAAGTCTGTCCTGCTAGTTGTTCCAAAGACATAATCCTCTCCTACCTCTATCCTTAGGACTACCCTTCATTTAGGGTCTTCTAGGTGTCTTGAAATGCAGCAAAGAGAATTTTCCACATGGAGTAAGTCAACTACTGACTTAGCAGTTTCAGAGGCCATTTGGAAATGCAACTACTGTTGAAAGTTGTTCCTTAATGGATGACAACAGGCAGAACAACTAACATCTCCACTAGAGGAAACACAGTGATTGCTGAAATGCACTGGACTGTTTGTGGGACCTTATTCATATTCATAACTCCAGGGGCCATGAGATGGAGCTCCCTGGAGTGGATGCTCCTCTCCAAATCCTGCCTCCATACTTTCCCATGTCTTTTCTCCATGCTCTCCTTTTAACTTCTACTGTCCATAATTTTTCTTATACTCTGGGAAGTTTTTCCTATTTAATGAAAAGAAAAGACTCTCTTATAAAGCTACGACCTCTGTTCCAGGTTTTTGGAAAAATAAAAAATAACAAGAATTAACTTTTTAAAAATTTATGTTTTTGCTATATCATCTCTTCCCTGTTTTCTCAAATATATAATTCCTAAGCTGACTGGACAGAGGACAGTGCAAGGAATCATCTAAAAAATGGCTTATTGCTTCAAATATATTATCTCTGTATTATCCACATATGCATAAATACATTTATAGAATCTAGAAGCTATTTATGATGCAGACATTTCTATAAACAGTAATTTATAAATAATTGATGTGGTTTTGGGTCCTTAAAGTGATTAAGCTCTACAGCTTAGCATCCTGGGACATCCATTAAAGTCAGAGCATCACAACTCTGCACCTGTAGTGCCTAGGGTGCCCCTGGGAGTTGCTCAGGCTATAATAACAATAATTGCAGCTATTTGTTGAGCACTGATGTTGTGAAAGACCCTGTGCTAAGGACTGAATGCTTTTTATCCATTTTCAATATTCCATACATAACTCTACAAAGTATTATTTTTTCCATGTTACCAATGATGAATCTAAAGCTCAGAGAGGTTAAGTAATTTGTTCAAGGTCTCCTAGGTAAAAATTGGCAGAGCTGATACACAGACCCAAGTCTGTCTGATTCCAGAGACCATGGCCTTTCTGCTCTACCATTGGATTGGCTTGTATTTTCCCCATGAGGCCAGGACATGTGTACAGGCAATTTATTTGTGAGGTGATCCTAGAGATTAGGAGAGAGGAACAAGAGAGAGTGAGGAAAGGAGGAAGAGCCAATATGACAAGCATTTTGTTGGGGTCACTGCCATGGAAAACTTGGATCCAATCTTTTCTAGAACTTTCTAAACAGCTTACAGAATCTTCCATTTGAGGACCAACAGGGAGAAATCATTATCACCCCATATTTGAGAGCTGCCTCTGGAGGTCCTAGAAGCCCTGCACTTCCAGGAAGTCCATTCATGCCTGATGAGTGGACTGTATTGCTTTTGAAGCGTCAGGGAGGCGCCATAATAGAAAGACTCACAGGAGACAACTGAGATGAGACACAGTGGGCACAGAGGAAGTCTGCATCTATAGGGACCTGCCTGCTGCACCCACACCTGGGATTGGAGTGAGGCTAAGACCATGTGAGCTGAGGCACCAAGGGCCTTTGATATAGTCACACCTCCCTAGATTCAGTTGTTTCAGGCCACATTGACCATGTGAAGCCATGTGAAGCCTTCTGCTGCATTGACATCTAAGTGACAAACCGCCCCCCACCCCACAAATTAAGTCTTTTAGGATTTTCTTTCTTATTGAAAATAGCAGATAGACCAAGGAGATCCTGAGTTTGTTGTTGAAATAGGTGCTGTTTTCTAATGGAAAATAGGAGCCTAGAAGAACTTGGTTAAAATATTATCCTATTCAAGATATAAATAACTTGATGATCAGTGTCATGTTGCCATGAGACAAGGTAAGCAAAGGTACAGCTTTGAGTCAAGAACGCAGAAGGGGCTGAGATTCCATTCCACTTGCAAACAAATGAGCAGGTCTGCTATAGTTTCACGGAGGCAGGCAGAAAAGAGGAGACTCCTGTGTCAGAGACAAAGGACTTTCTTACTTAGGGCACACCCAGCAACATGAATATTCACTCATTTTTGTCAGTTCTGCTTACCCTCAAGTCCAACAGTGGCTATGCATATGGGCCCAAATGGATGCCTATCCATGTAACAGGTTGCATTACAGAAGGGAGGGGAGACCTTAAGCTGAAGGAATCTGAAGCTTGTATATTGGCAGGCAAGCTCTCCCTTTGCTCAGAGGAAGACATTATCTTTATTGTCCTGGATAATAAAAATGCCTGCCCTTTCCTCTAGAAGGAGATACTATACCTGCCTTCCAAGGATGTAAGCCAACCTTCCCTTGACTTCAGAGGGAGACAGTATATTTGTCTTCCAAGGCTGCTAAGTATATAAACATCACTGAAAAGATAACCCGAAACAAAAAGCAGATCATGCCTCACTCATAAGATGTGGAGAAATGCAAGAGACCTATAAATAATTTCCTTTAATACTTGGTTTATAGCCTAGTAGCAACGGAATCGACCTCTGGTTGACCAGTACATAGATATTTTACTGGCTTAGCGATGCATGGGGGCACATTTTCTGATTTTGGAGGGACAGAGGATGAAAGGACAGGCCTAAAATACCTGGATTTGTAGCACCTTTGAATGGAGAGAGAGAGAGAGGGAGGAGGAGGATAGTAGGATGGTGAGGGTGGGAAAATAGAGAAATAAGGAGGGAGACTCAGAGACAAATTATGGGACATATTCAGAAGAGGAGATGGAGATATAGAAAGCTTGGGTGTGTGGATAGACAGATGGGCAGATGGAGAAATAAAGAAAGATAAATGCATCCATGGATGGATATATAAATGCATTATAGATGGATTCATTATGTAAATAGAGTGATTGAATGAGTGAGAGAAAGAAAGAAAATGAAAGAATAAGACACAAAAAAACTAAGGAGGCTGATAGTAATCCACAGGGGCTGAGACAGAGTTAGAGAAAGATGCAGAGATAGAGCAAACAGAGGAAGACAGAGACAGAGAGACACATGGAGATACAGAGAAAGGTGAGAAAGAATAGATTGGATGGACACACAGGGATGATGAGTGAAAGAAGGGAGATAAATGGATAGATGGATGGATATATAGGTACAAGATAATTAAAAAGAGAGAAGAGGTAATATAATAAGAAGGTGACGAATCTGAGCTCTATATTCAGATCTGGTGGTTTGGGTTCCGTCACCATCTAACTGCATGGCTTTCAGCAAGTTCCTTTCTTCATCTGTCAAATAGGAATGATAATGATAATGCTGGCCTCAGAGGGTCAATTTAAGTCTGAAATAAAATAATCCTCATAAATGCTTAGGAAGTTGGCAGGCACATGATAATGATATTACATAGAAAGATAACTTGTTACATCAGCTGAGACACCCCTTCCTATAAATCTTACAGGCTTTAACATTTTCAGCACTCACATTAAATTTTTGCTTCCCATTGGAGCTATAGCTGAGTCTGGCAGATGTGTCAAACCCTGATAAAGCCAACACTGGCATCCAACACTCAAATAGCAATTTTATGCAAACGGGATCTTCTCATTATGTTATCCTTCTGCAATCCATAATTATTGCTTCTGAATGAATCTGAGGTTTTCTTCGTTTCTGTGAAATGAGGTCACACTACTTATACAGTAAATTAAAGGCAAATTGAGCAGATGATATGTATAAAATAAGAAACATGCAGTTTTTAGGGCTATTGACACAGTGCTAAATGAGCTGGTTTCCAATCCAAACCAAGTATTTATATAATTTGTTTCAGCATCCCAACATTCAGATGGAAACCCACACTCTTTACAGACTTGTTACTCTTTTACTCTTTATAGAGTTAGCATTTATGATGAGGAATTACTTCTTGAGTCCTATGATTCCAGTTTTATATCCAAGCACAGAATGTTTTACCATTCATTCTTGCTAAAGAAAAAAAAAGATATTCTTGCCTAAGTGCCTAAGTTATTTTGGTATTTCACATTATGGTAAAGCATTGCCAAATAAAGTGACATGAAAAGCACAACGTAAAATGTTTGGCTACATCACAATGCATTAAATAATCTTTTTGTGGGCTGCTTCTTTAATTGTTCTTCATACATCTAAACATTTACATTTCAAAGGATGGTTATTATAATTTCTAGGACACACTAATAACTAATTCAATTAGTTACTCACTTTTAATGAGGGTGAAATGAATAAAAATTATACTGATTTAGAAAAAAAAATGTGTTTTTTTTTTCAAACACTTATTTGCCTCTCTCATCTCTTAATCCTCGTTGGCCTTATGAGTAAACAATTACACAGATGGTGCAATTTGAAGAGCAAGATCATAATGCATATGAAAGAGCTTCACAAAGCGTTCCTGTCCTTTTTCTATTAAATATCTCTTTAGTCATGAATTTTTACCATTAGATTGTCTTTAATTTGGTTTAAATGGCCTTTCCTATATAAACCCTTATTTTTTTCTTTTTAGAGACAGAGAGTCTTGCTCTGCTCACCCAGGCTGAAACATAGTGGTACAATCATAGTCACCATAACCTGGAACTCCTGGGCCCAAGTGATTCTCCCGCCTAAGCTTCCTGAGTCACCAGGACTACAGACATGCACTACCATGCCCAGTAATTGTTTTTTTTTGTAGGGTGGGAGGAGGTGTGTAGAGATGAGCTCTCACTATATTTCCCAGACTGATCTTTAACTCCTGGCCTCAAGCCATTCTCCCATATCAGCCTCCCAGCATGTTGCGATTACAGGTGTGAACCACTACACCTAGCCTATAGATCCTTTTTTGAGATGTAAACACATGTAAATAGGAAAGTTTCAGGTATGCTTGAGGTAAATTCACTTTATTGAGATCATTTTACTTTCTAAGCATTCAGATTTAACAAACATTTATTTGAACCTAACTTTAGTGTTGGTCTTGGTGGAGTGAAATAGTAGAGAAAGGAGGCTTGTCACTCATTCATTCATTGATTTGCCAATAATTCACTGAATTCTTACTATGTGTTAGACACTGTGCTATGCTACTGAGTGTATTATATACACTTTTTCCTCATGGGACATATAGTTTATTGAGTGATTAATATGTAAATAATCACATAATTAATATCTAGAGATTGCCATGACCTCAATGAAGGAGAATTACAAGGAGTACAATGGTCTGAAAAGATTGTTTAAGAATGTGAAAGTCACCAAAAGTCAACTGTGCTAGGGCCATGATGCTCACCAAGACAGCAAGATCATATTTAAAGGATCAAATGCTTCTGAACAAGAAGTAGAAACCTTTGCAGAGAGGAGAAAAACAGCAGCTTGATGGTCTACTGAGGAAAGTATTAAAAGCAAAGTTTGCCTGGAAAGTAAGATTAAATTTATTATTTTCTCTGGCCAAGAGGGTTGCTTTCTTATTTCTTTTCAAATAAGAAACCAGAGTCAGAGCGATTTCATGATTTATCTAATGTTACACATCTAATATGTGGCTGTATCTAGACTTTGACCCAAGTTTCTTTAGCCCAGAACATGTTAGAAATGTCCTGTCTCAAAAACAAAAATGTAAGAACAGCACTGCCCTAACGCTTGAAATTACTGAAGGTGATGCTAAACATATGTCTGATTTGTGTATAGATTTGCAGAGAAAAGGTATATGTTGGGTTATGTTACAGTAACAAACAAACCTCAAATGTCAGTGGTTTAAAGCACCAATAATTTGTTTCTCATGCATGTTATTTGTCTACTGCAGGTCCGTGGGAGGTTCTGCTCATTACTGCTATACATGGAGCAGCCACCATTGCAAACATTGCTTCTCATCATGCCAAAGGGAAATATAAAGCTTTAGAGTGTCTTGCAATTAAACTCTCCAACTTGGAAGTGACACAGTGCTGCTTCAGCTCATAACTTATTGATTAGAACTAGTCATAGAGCCCTATTCTTTCTGCTGCAAGATGCAAAGACAGAGTATTTGGCAGAAACTAATGACTTCCACAGATACCAGGATTTAGACTTATTTTACCCTGTCATTTATCCACCAATTATTTATTGGGCACTTATGTGAATATAGTAGTAGATTAGTCTGCTATTAATGCATAATTACCACGGAATCTCAGTGACATAAAACAATAAGCATTATTTTTCTTCTGTTCGTGTGTCCAGTGCCTCAGGTCTGTCTGATCTGGTTTGGGCTAAGCTGAGCAGGATTGCAAGCTATAAACTGTTTAGGTTGTATGGTTCTATAGCATATAGCCCATATTCTCCTGGTACCAGTGGCTGCATGAGGCATGTGATTTTCATGGCAATGGCAACAGTATAAGAAGGGTAGTGTAGACATATAATGCTCCTTTAAACCTAAGGCTTGGAACTTTTATGCTGTCACATCTGTCTACATTCCACTGATCAAAGCAAGCCTATGGCCAAGCCCAACAGCAAGGGTGGAGAGAGAAGTGTAATCCACCTCTCTTAGGACAAACTGCAAAGCCTGTGACAAACCACAGAGATTCAGAAAAAGGCATTATTTCAATAAATACAAGCATAAATCAGACTGAAATTCTTAACTTTGTGTAGCTTATATTCTTTAGAAAAATTATTGATAAGGAAAATATATAAAATTTTAAGTGACTATGACTGCTAAAGAGAAGAAAATAAAGCAAGGGACTGAATATGGTGGCTCTCACTTATAATCTTGGCACTTTGGGAGGCTGAGGCAGGAGAATCCCTTGAGTCCAAGAGTTCAAGATGAGCTTGGGCAACATAGGGAGACCCGGTCTTAAAAAAAAAATTTTTTTTTATTAAGGAAATAGATTAAAAGAAATAATCATGGAAATAGTGGTTGAAATTTTAGGCCAGGAAAGAAGACCTTGCAGAACAAAATGACAATTCAGTACATTGATTAAAGAAAGTGAAAGAGACATCATGTACATATCTGAGGAAAATCAGGAAGAAGCAACTGCAAAGGCTGATTGATGTTGTTGGTCTATATGGCATGCTTGCAGATCAGAAAGAGGGTGAGTCAAGTGAATGAGGAAGAGCAAATGAGAGATAAGCTCATATTGTTTGAGGTCAGCAAGACATTTTGTCTTGTAACTCTGAATGAGGTGGAGGTCCACTGGGATATTTTCAGAAAAAGAATGATACGATCTACTTATACCTTTTATTAGACCAATCTGGCTAGCCTTTGGGGGAATGGACTATTGTCAGAGAAGAAAAAGAGACCAGCTGAAAGACTATCACAATATTATAGGGGAAAGATAATGGTGCCTTAGGGAAGTATCGTAGCAGCAGATGTGGTGATAAAGCATTGAATTGGTTGGATTCTGGAAATGTTTTGAAGTTGAGACAATCAGGCTTGCTGACAGATTGTATTTACAGTATGGTGTTAGGAACAATGGCAAGGATTTTGGCCTGATCAACTGCATAAAAAAGATTTGCCATTCCCTGAGAAGGGGAAAGCTGTGTGAGGAGCACGTGAAAAAGGGAGATCTGGAATTTAGTTGGGAAACGTTATGCTTAAGGTGACAGTTGATCCAGTGGAAAGGTCAAGTAGGCTGTCAAATAAGTGAGATGAGTAGAGGAGAGGTTCAGGCAGGGGAGATCAATTTAGAAGCCTCACATATTTGTATGATTGCATGTATGTCTGAAGCTATACGAGGTCATGAATGTAGATGAGATCACCAAGGAAGTGAGTTTAGATGAAATAGTGACAAAAGCCAAGTCCAGAACCATGGGGCACTTCCAATGTCCATATCTAAGAACCAGCAACAGAGATTTAGAATAGATGGATAGAGATAAAAGAGAAACGATGAGAGCATAATGTGATAGAAATCAAGTGAAAAACCATTTTAAAGGAAGAGGAAGGTTTCAACTATGCCCAAAGCTGCTGACGTGTCAAGTAAGATAAGAACACATAACTGTTAGGTTGAGCAACATGGAAATCACTGATGATCTTGAGAGAACAGATTAGTTGAAATGATGAGCAAAACATTTTTCAGAATGAGAGAATGAGATAAGAGAAATTGGTGACAATGAGAAAAGATCACTCTTTCAAGGAGTTTTGTAAAAGGGGAGCGTAAAAGTTTTTTTGTTTGTTTTCTGGAGACTCATGGGGTATTAAGGGAGAATAATTTCCTTTATAATTGGAAAAAATGTCATCATAAAACCCACTAGAGCAAGAAAAAACAGTGATACAGAAGAAAAGAAAAAGTTATTGAATTGACAGCCTTGAAAGGTGTGAAATTTCTGTGCAGAAAGAAAGGGGTGTGCTTTGTCTATAAACATGGACCTGTCATGCCTATGGAGGCTGATGTAAAAATTCAAACTGTTAAAATATTTGAAGAGATTTATTCCAAGCCACATCTTAGTGGCCAATGTCCTGTGCCACAGCCCCAAGAGATCCTGAGAACATGTGCCCAAAGTGTTCAGGTTACAGCTTGGTTCCATACATTTTAGGGAGACATCAGACATTAATCAATACATATAAGACATACATTGGTTTCATCTGGAAAGGAAGGGCAACTGGAAGCAGGGGATTCCAGGCCATAGGTAGATTCAAAGATTTTCTGATTGGCAATTGGTTGAAAGAGTTCTTATCCAGAGACCAAGAATCAATAGAAAGGCATGTTTGGGTTAAGATAAAAAGTTGTTGGGACCAAGGTTTTATCATGCAGGTGAAGCCTCCAGGGAGCGGGCTACAGAGCTCTTATCAGACCTGAAAAAGTGCCAGACTTTTAGTTAATTCTCTCCTAGATCAAGGAAAAGACCTGGAAAGGAATGGGAATTTTCTACAGAATGTACATTTTCCCCACAAAAGACAGCTTTGCAGGGCCATTTCAAAATATGTGAAAAAAATATATTTTGGGGTAAAGTCTTATTCTATTTCTTTCAGGGCCTGCTATCTGTTATGTGATGCTATACTAGAATCGGGCTGGAATTTGGTGTCTTATTGCTACAGAAATTTTGTTTGGTCAGTCTTAAGACCTCTACTTCAATG